>PVJS01005633.1:0-63357 GCA_004027185.1 Glis glis | reverse complement strand
CGCCGAGCAGGGGCACCCACCGCGCACGGGCACCCGCCGCGCACGGGCACCCGCCGAGCAGGGGCACCCGCCACGCACGGGCACCCGCCAAGCATGGGCATCCATCGAGCACGGGCATCCACCGAGCACGGGCACCCGCCACGCACGGGCACCCGCCGCGCACGGGCACCCGCCAAGCAGGGGCACCCGCCACGCACGGGCACCCGCCAAGCATGGGCACCCAGCGCGCCATCCGGCGTGCTTCTCACGCGCCATCCAGCGTGCCCTCTCCTCCACCGCAATGGCTCATTAAATGAGACCCCCAGTTTCTACTGCCTCTGCGCTAGGCCAGGATGCTCTATAATGGATCTAATTGAAAGAGTAATGGAGTCTAGTTTTTTGCTTCAAGCAAGATGTAAAGTATAACATGGCTGCAAAATTCTTTTATAACAAAAATTCTGTCATTCCTGTTGGGAAAAAAGATTATGAAAAAAGTGACATGACAAGAAACTGAGATGCCCTCTAAGGGAGGGAGGAGAACATGATAGACAATCTGATAATCTGTGCCTAAAGCAGCCTTTCAGAAACACATTGCCTCGTTAAGTGTCCCACATTCTTACTAGTAATGAATGAAAACGGATACGACTTTTAAGAGTCTACATTTGTCATTGGCCTATCTCTTGGCAAAAGGACCCATCGTTCACTCACTCACTTAACAAAAGTCTAACCGTGCTGCAGGGTCACTTACTATCCCCACAGGTTCAGTACAGCTCTTCTCCCCTCCCACAAACAAGTGTGCCCGCCGGCAGGACCTGGGTGAGGTGCTCAACGTGTGGTGGTCGGAGCCTCCCCAAACCACAGCTCCTATCTGGCATTTACTGAGCCAAACGCCAGAGGACGTGACGGTCTCTCTTTTCTATTTGTATCTGCTGTTTCCTTCTGGACCATCGAGAACAGAATACCAGGTTCTTTACTGTGCTCCCGTGGCTCTCTGTAAGTGCTTCAACTTCCAGTGACCCATGGAATCACACACCATTTAAAACTTCATTATGAAGGAATTCCAAGAAAAATCAGTATTGGGATTTCTCCCCCCAGGTTTATTTATTTTTGCGGTACTGGGGATTGAAGCCAGGGCCATTCTACCTCTGAGCTACAGTCCCAGCCCTATTTTTTATTATTTATTTTGAAACAGGGTCTCACTAAGTTGCGAAGGGCCTCACTAAGTAGCTGAGGCTGGCCGTGAACCCAGATCCTCCGGTCTCAGCCTCCCAAGTACTGGGATTACAAGTGTGCGCCACCACGCCCGGCTTCCCCCCAGGTTTATAAGGAGCACCCTGCTCAGTGCAGAATGTAGTCACACAGTAAAAAATGTAAGAAACATTAAGATGGTGATGATGATGATGATAAAAAAAATAGGAATATTAGAAATGGCCTGCAGATAAACCAAAGTTCCAAGGGAAGACAGTCCTTGAGAATCTGGAATCTGCAATGGTTCCCCTCTGCTTTGATGAGAGCTTTATTTGAGACCTGTTCCTTGATGAGTTTCTGAGGCTTCTCCTGAAAACACTGGTATTTTATCTGGAAATGTTTCCAAAGTGCTAGTTCAAGGCATCAAGTCCTTAAATTACTATGAAGAATAGAAAGTAGTAGAGAAATAGAAAATCTTACACACTGTTGGTGGAACTGTAAATTACTACAACCACTATGGAGAGCAGTATGGTGGTTCCTCAAAAAATTAAGGATGGAACCACCATATGAATCAGCTGTATCACTCCTTAGTATCTTTCCAAAAGAACTAACCTTAGAATACTATAATGGTACATGTATACTCTGTTTATAGCAGCACAATTCACAACAGCCAAAGTACAGAACCAACCTAGGTGTTTGTCAACAGATGCATGGATACCGAAAATGTGGTATATACACAAAATGGAATTTTACTTAGCCATAAAGAAGAACAAAATTATGTAATTTGCAGGAAAATGGTTGGAACTTGAGAATATTGTGCTAAGAGAGATCAGGAACAGGTTTAAGGCCAGTCTCAGCAACTTAGTGAGACTCTCAGAAACTTAGCAAGACCCTGTTTCAAAATAAAAAATAAAAAGGGCTGGGTGTGTAGCTCAGAGGTAGACTGCCCCTGGGTTAAATTCCCAGTGCTCCCCCAAATAAAATGAAATAAAATAAATAAAAATAATAAAAAAGGCTAGGGGTGTGGCTCAGTGGCAGAGAAGAAGGAAGGAAGGAAGGAAGGAAGGAAGGAAGGAAGGAAGGAAGGAAGGAAGGAAGGAAGGAATTTTTAAAAATATATTATCAGAAAAAGTTTATAATAGCTAGGAGCCTGGCTGCAATCTCACTACTTGGGAGGCTGAGACAGGAAGAGGGAAGGTTCCAGGCTACCATGTTGTAACTTAGCAAGACCCTGATTCAAAATAAAAAAGGGATGGGGGTGTAGCTCAGAGACAGAGAGCGCCCCTGGGCTCAATCCCCAGTACTACAACAAACAAACAAAAACAAAAGTTCCTATTAAAATTTTACATTTAAAACCAGGTCACTTTTGCCTTCCTCAACTATCATAAGCCAGTGACAGTGGCAATGACCGTCCTGATGTCCGCCTAGCATGCTGTCTATCTGAAGGTGACTGACTGAATGAGAAGGGTCTAGAAATCACAGGACATGAGGGGACCTTCTGAGGACACACAGGACAGAGCTCTTCCTCCCACCTGAGCTTTCGCTGTTTCTTCATGCGGAACGTGTATGACCTACCCCCAGCCAATTCAAATGTTACCCAGCTCCCAGAGTGCACAGCAAGCTCCACCTTCTCCAACCTCCCAATTTCTCCCTGCATTAAATCTCATGGATTCACAGGACTTTCTATGACTCGTTCAAACGTGTTCCACTGTCATGCATGTTTTCTCTACAAGGTAAGTTTCCTGAGAACATCCTCAGTACTCAGGTGTTTTGTGCGCTGGAGACAGGATCTTGCTGTCTTCGTCCCTTTGGAGCGAGGCGTGTACACAGTGCACTCTCACAGCTCAGCCTGCATCCCGTGCTTCGTTGGCACAGTCTTTCTCCCGACCCTGGTTGTCATCTGCTGTTTTTTTTTCCTTCATTTTCTTTCTCCCTAATGGCTCCTTCCACAAACATACTCAAGTTTCCTCAAAGAAACACCTACTTCACACCACTATGGCACTTCCCCAGGCCTGTCCTTGAATTACCCAACTATAGTCTACCCTGAGTCAGTGATCTGTGTATCTGGCTTTTCTCTTAATGGACTGTTAACCCCTTGGAAGCTAAAAGAGTCTCATCTTTTGCACTGTATCTAATAATACCAACTACAATATTTTATATGTAGACTAGGTAAGGCTGAACAAATTGGAAACACAGATTTGCTGTGAACATTTAAAGCTTATTTGACAAAAATGCATTGTCAGATTTGGCTTCTTAGATCACTGGCAAAGAAAGGCCAAGAAGTATCATATCAACATAATCTTAAACAATCTTATAATACTGCCTTAAAATCCCACAGATCAAAGTTAGTACAATTGTAAACATTTCGAGAATGATCAATATATAAATATTCTGAATCCAGAAAGTGTGAGACTTCAATTTTACACTAATGCTAAAGGCAATTTTACTTCTCACACACTACCAAAAAGTTGTAATTAAAAAATAGCACCAAATAACAAATAGCAGTCTATAGGTTCACTCGTTACATTTTTATACAAGTCAATATGTAAGCATGTAATTATCTAGATAAACTATAATTCTAATATATCAAACTGGGACTCAAATGTATTTCTACCTTTCTAAACTAACAAGCTGACATCAGTGAGAGGTGTTAAGAATATGTGGACAGACCCTTAACATCTGAAAAGCTGACAAAGTTTCTGCTTTTCTCAAGTGAATGTAAAGGTCCATAAAATGAAAGTAATTTATAATTTTACTAAAGGCAACAGGTGCTGTAGTAGACAAACAGGAAAGAAGCTGCTGCACTTCAGAGGTAAGGTGGCCAACACCTCACACCTGATCCAGTCCCATGGTGCTGCATTATAGCAGCTCTTTAAAAAAGCAATGAAAAATGTCCCTCTTTGTAGAGAAAAGAGAAGGTCAGCTGCCACTGCTGGTGATCAAAGGAGGGAAGTTTCTCTAGGAAGGTGGCAGCTCTTACCTGCCCATTATCTAAACTGATAATGCATAGCTCTATGGAAACAAGCCTGTTACACATTCCATATTGAAACAGGGTAAGAATTCACCTGTTTCCACAAGTGCTCCAGCCAGAAGTGATCTTCTATAGCTCTGTAAATGGTTTTAGGCCTGAACATATACAAAGTGTTGTTTAAGTCTTCGGTTTTATTTTATTGCAGTTCATAGGAAAAATTACACGCAGGTGCATGCAAATCCTAAACCTGCCTTTACATCCTAGTTGGTTTTATACCTCAATTTCCTAGTCCTTGAAATAACATCTATCTTGTCATAAGAACTTAAAATGAAAACAGGTAATGTATATAGTGCTTAAAATTTTAAAAAACAGGTCACAGAAATTTTATTGAATTTTGTAGGTGCTCAATACATAGTAGTTATGGAAACTGCCATGTTAAAGTCAATATGGGGATTCCCAGAGTCTGACCCAGTGCATATTTTCAGTATTCTCCAACCATTCTGTGAGTCTTGTTTCTCATCCCTTAGAGAGAAAATCACGTCTCTCCTCTGAAGCTGTGCTTTATGCACTGGGGTCTTACGCACTCGCCCCCTGCTTCCTAGTCCGATGGACTGCCTTGCATTTCTCTGCAAACAAGTCCCACAAGTGGTGCAAGTGGCCAAAGCCCCTGCACCGGCACAGCCACCAGTGGTAGAAGATAAAGGAACAAGGGACACAAACAGGGTACAGAGAAATGACAAGAAGAAGGCTGTGGTGGGGAGTCAGCCAGAACCCAGTGCTGCCCTCCCCTTCTAAGGATCCCACAGCAGTCCAGAGAGCTAGCCACAGCTGGAGCAACTGAAGATAAGCCTTGTCCAGCAAGGCTGACCGAGGGAACCTCGCCGCTCAGGTTCACGCAGAGGTAGGTACACTTTGGAAACCTCTGGGTATAGAACAGTTAATAATGAAAAATATGCAGGCAGGAAACTTACATTGGTTCAATTCCTCCATCTATTTTTTTTTTCTTTTTGCGGTACTGGGGATTGAACTCAGGGGCATTCTACCTCCGAGCTACATCCCCAGCCCTATTTTTTATTCTTTATTTTGAAACAGGGTCTCATGTCACTAAGTAGCAGAGGGCCTCATTAAGTAGCTAAGGCTGGCCGCGAACCCGGATCCTCCAGTCTCAGCGTTCCAAGTACTGGAATTACAAGCGTGTGCCACCACGTCCAGCCAGGAATATTTTAAAATAACAGTCAAAGAGGAATCCTCTCTTCAAGTGAAAAGCCTAGTTTACTATTTATTTATTTATTTATTTATTTATTTATTTATTTATTTATTTATTTATTTTGCAGTACCGGGGATTGAACTCAGGGGCATTTGACCTCTGGGCTACACCCCCAGCCCTATTTTTCATTCTTTATTTTGAAACAGGGTCCTACTAAGTTGCGAAGGGCCTCACTAAGTAGCTGAGGCTGACCATGAACCCGGATCCTCCGGTCTCAGCCTCCCAAGTACTGGGATTACAGGTGTGCGCCACCACGCCCGGCCCTAGTCTACTTTAGAAACGATTAGTTTCTGTGCATTCCTGCCCATGACTCCTTTCTTAATATGGTACAGTATTTTTAATTTATGCTTCCACCAGACACTGGGGAAGTCCCTGTGCCATCTCTGGAAGATGATAAAGATACATGGTCAAATGTCCTCTAAGCAAAAACAGACTTAAAGAACACGGCCTATGGAGAAAAACTATCCCATTTATGGATTTACCTTTCTCTCATGAGGCTGAGTTTTCTCATTTATATGATAATTAATTTTCTCCTGATAAAAGGTTTAATCAAGCGTACATTTTAAAAAACAAAATAAAAGGATGCATTAGACATGTGTTTACAACTGCCTACTAACAAAAATTATAACTTTGATTTATATCAAATGTGGGCTGGATAAAATTTACTATTTTGATTAACATCGATAACAAGAAAAACTTTAAACTGGTTAGTGTGCAGCTGTACTGCACTCACCCCTTCACATATATTATCTCGTCTAATACTCGTAATGACCAATGAGATATATCATCTCCATTTTATAATTGAATAAATTAAGTCTCAAAAAGATTGGGGCGATTGCCTAAAGTCACACAGTTATTAAGTGGCAAACCCATAATTCATACCCAGAACTATCTGGCCCAAAGGGCTGTTCCTGTAAATGTCCTCTAGTTTCTCTGATAGAAGCAGAAGAAGGGAACAACCTGCAGAAGAGAGTTAGGTGATATTAGACAAACACGACCCTGCTCCTGCAAGTATGGAACCACGTTTGACAACTCGGCGTGCAAACTGACCTGTATTTGCCAAATATGAGTCCAAGTTGAGTGCAAAGTCTCTTTTCAGGTCTATTAGATCTAATTAAAAAGTGGGACCAGAGAATTTTCTCTTACCTGTGTTGCCATCTCCACTCTCCATAGATGGTTTACTGTTTTCTGACGGATTGTTCATTCTTGAGTCTGCAATAAAACACAGATGCGTAAGTTTTTAAAAAACTGGGGATAAGCTGGGTGTGGTGGCGCGTGCTTGTAATCCCAGTACTTGGGAGGCTGAGACCGGAGGATCCGGGTTCAGAGCCAGCCTCAGCTACTTAGTGAGGCCCTCCTCAACTTTGTGAGACCCTGTTTCAAAATAAAGAATAAAAAATAGGGCTGGGGGTGTAGCCTGGAGGTAGAATGTCCCTGGGTTCAATTCCTGGTACTGCCAAAAACAAAACAAACAAACAAACAAACTGGGGATGCCTGGCCCAGTAGCCTACACCTGTAATCTCAGTATTTGGAAGGCTGAGACAGAAGGATAGCAGGTTGAAGGACAGTCTCAGCAATTTAGCAAGGCCCTCAGCAACTTAGACCCTGTTTTGAAATAAAAAATATAAAAATAGGGCTGGGATGTAGTTCAGAGGCAGATCGCCCCTTGGTTCCATCTTCAGTACCATGGGGGGTAGGGGAGACACAGGGATGAAGATGGGGTTAAGGAGGCAAAACTGTGGCAGAGGAAAGGGCTAACTAATGTTATACTCCTATCGTTCAAGGAGATGGTGCATACGTATTGCGCTAAAACTTTGCAAACTGTAATAAAAGGACACCTGAATAAAATCTAGGCTCCCCAGATCCCTAAAAGAATCCACATATAAATTATCTTTTTAAAGAATTTTAAGACTCTTCTAAGAAAGACCCCAGAACTCTAACCTAAAAAAATATTAGAGTATCTGATGTGTAAAAGGAATAAATGCTTTAAAACAGAAAACACATCTAAAAAACGTGCCTCCATTTTACTCTCCTCCCCAACAAAACTAAACCAGAACCAAAGCGAGAACGTGTCAATGTGCACCTGGGTGGTGACCAGGAGAAGCCGCCACCCAGAGGGCGTCCCAGGTCTCGCCTAGGACTCCAAGGCAGACTCAGAACCACACCACTTCAAAGCCCTATCGCCTTGACACCCACATGAATCTGCTAAGTTGGGCTTACTTCTTTTAGAGTTACCTATTTAATCAAGGTTTGCTTCCACAGTAAAACGTTTTCATCAAGTCTATTCCATGGTATGCCAGGACACACGCAGGAGATAAGACAAGAAAGACTCCATTCTTTCTACCTCTTCCAAAGCGTTAAAAAAAAAGAAAAAGTAAACAAAATTTACACCTTGTTCCCCATCTACTGCAAACTCGGACTTAGAATATTTATCATCAAACAATTTATTATCCATTAAGTTTTGACTTTTCCCCTCCCTGAGTGAAGTACCATTTAACTACAGTTATTAGTAGATAACAAATAAGCTAGTTTGTCTATGATTTTTTTAATCAGTGAGCACATTTTGTCACCTGCAGAAAGGAAAAGCCAGGAGTCCTTTTATACATTTCATTTCCAACTAGACACTGTAATAGCTTTTCTAATAGAGGACGTTTTTGTAACTGATACTTCTCTTATGGGCTTAGACAACTCTGTCATATCTTTGGTTTGTTCTTCAGATGTTCAAGGGCTTGAAATGTGTATGTCTGTGGTCATAAATTAGGGCAGTTCTACAACTTCCTTCCCCCACTGTCCAGAAAAATTTACCATCTGAAAGCATACTACGGTTTGAAAGGAACAGGTGTACAACTTACTAAAAATCAGCTTTCTCAATGACTTACCCAAATCTTATGAAAGTTATCAAAGATCATAACAAATTTAATAGAATAAACCATTAAACAAACATAGTGTTTAATGCTTCCTTTAGAATGTAAAGTAGAAAAAAATAGTTAACATTCATAAAGAGTACCGATTTTCCCACATACACAGACACCACAGAAACGAAGCAAGTGTAATTCTCAACAAGTCGTGAATCTGACCCCACATAATCCAAATCTCAATCGCCACGTCTACAAATTAAAAATCATGTCACAGGTATTTTATGTGGGTCTTCTAAGGATCTCTCACTAAGCTGTCAGGAGCTTCAAAGGCATTTAACAAAACTAAAAACACATAAAAATAATAAAATAATAAAATTCTGATAATTGTACAATGATGGTAAGACTGGTTCAATTATATCTATTAGTTGAAAGTAGTAGACATAATTTCTAACTCTAAAATAAATGCTAAAAATACTTCAGAAAAGCATTTTCGTATTTCTTGAGCTCCCACCTTAGTAAACGTGAAAGAGTGAATACGAGCAAATTCTTCTTTGACTCTTGAAGGATTTTCCCCCTCTGAGCAATGTAAAATATTAGGGTCTGTGCCCCTAACCTGACCGCACATGATGAATCGAATGTATATCTGCACGTTGCGCCGGAACTCTTGACAACAGTTTTTAGTTTATGTCACTCTTTATATAGTGGTTTTGATTGGGATGGACAAATACTAACTACTCACTTGGGTTTAAGTCATGCCTTTTGTGTAAGAACGCAAACATTTTCAAGATTATCTATTTACTTTATCCTTGGCAACTGTGAACCTGGTAGAAGTAGCCTCAGTTTTCAAGTGGGGAAAATAGCATCCCTGAAAACAAGTCCCTTACAAAAGTTTTAAGCTTAAGGTACCAACTCCTGAAGTTCCCATCGTTTGACTCCATTGGTCACTAGAGTACCTAAAAGGTTGCAGCAATTCCACAGACAGAATTTCACACAAAATATGGCCACCACAGGCCACCAAGCATCTAAGTACCAAAGTGCCTCAATCTATTTTAAACCTTAGTCACAAAAAATGGTTTATATATTCAAAGTAGGACATCTCCCTCTCTAAAAAGCTTGCTGCTCTACAGGGAAAACTAAAAGTAGGCTTTCCAATACCTAAAACTGTAGTTTTCTGAAGATAGTTGGTTTTAAAAATAAAAACAAAGACTAATCTTAGATGAAATTTTAAAACAGTTGATAATTTCTAAAATCTGGAAATTGATGAGCAAATCTGGCACAGTTAACATTGCACTCCCCCTCTGTATTAGTATTTATGGAAACAATTCTGCACTGTGGCTCCACCTTATTTTTCACTGAGCATTTTTGTCTTGGTATGAGACATTTTCATTAGGCATGCAAAACATTTGAATAATATGCACATATTATTTAGGTACAATTTATACCTTGTTTCTGACTTAAAATGTTAGAACTACGCGAAATGCTCGCCATAGAAATTCCCCAAAAGTAAAAATGTCCTCCATTCCTGCTGAATTCTAACCCCACACTGTTTACTGAAAGTGCCCTCTGAGCCAGAAGAGCTGGGGCAGGAGGGCCCAGGCAAGTGCAAGGCTGCCTGTGCTTGGTGAATGCTTCCCTCCTTCCCCCTGCTCGCCCACCTCTCCCCTCCCCGCTGGCTGCATATGTGATGAAGTGTTTATGCACAGTCAACCCCACACATGCCATTTCCATATTGAAGCTGCTAAGAAAGCGCTGCCCTGTACCCACCTAGAGCATAGTCACTGCAGTCCAGCATTGCTGTGGAATCCTCCAGAGGTGCAGACAGTCCAAAGCAAGCAAGAAACAGGTAGCGGTCAGGGTGGGGGAAGAAGGTGGTACTATTTCTACCAGATCTGCGCTACGTTCTTAAGAGAACAAGGAGGGGGCATGGAAAGTGGATTAACAGGAGAAGCAAAATACAACTTCAGTTACACCATAGCAATCTTCAGCTGAATAAAGAAACTTCAGTTGCTCCGAGGAGTTTTAGTCTCTCCTACCAGCTAGGACTGACATTGTCAAGGCAACTGAAGCATGAAAAGTTCCCCTTTTTGTAATAAAATAGAAACAAAGATTGCAGCTGGCAGTTTCCATAATGAAGCTTAATCAGTATGCGAGTGATTAGGGCCTTATGCAAATCTCTCCTCGTTAGCACAGCAGCCAGCACTTTGAAGTCCAGGAACAATTCATTTACAGAATACACTGAAAGCACTCCCTGCATAATTTAAACCAGTGCATAAATATTTATCAGCTCATTTGCATATTAATTGGCAGTGCATGAAGGGAAAAATTATCTCCTGAGTGCCAGCATAATAATTAGGAGGATAAAATGAGATTTCTTCCAATGGCCTGGCTTCTTGGACCTAACTTGAGATAGTACCAGGGGAGAAGGGAGGGACAGGAGACCGAGTTCTGTTAAAATGCCACTGAAATGACACGTACAAATTAGAAACAACTCTACAGACTTAAGCACCTTTAATCTTATTCCTGCTGGCAACAATGACTTCAGTAATAAGAGGATTTGCAAAAAGCTTTCCACACAATCCAAATAATCCCAAGGAAACAATTAGCAAGGTAGAGGCAGAACACAGGGCTGTCAAGATGGGGCTGGTCTACTGATAGGGAATTTTCCAGTTATTAACATACACTGTCAGGAGAAAGTCTGACTTGCAACATGGCAACAGTACAGAAGTGGAAGCAAGGCAGAGTGGACGAGAGCATCTTTAGAGGATGGAAGCTCATCATCTCCTAATCTTTGCTAGACTACCAAATTAACAGAATATATTAGCTGGTACTACATACTACACAGTATCCTTTTTCCATCAATATCATTCTCACATAGAAAGAAAACAGTTTGTTACTTTGAATATAGATCCTCCAAAAAATGGGCCATGTAAACTGTGGAATCATTTGTGTTTTCAAGTGAATTTCAACTATGGATCCCCCTACCCCTGCATCTTCACTAAACAACCTGTTATTCAACTTAACGTGAATTTACATGATAAACCATCAACCCAAAACCTTTCAGGCACTACAGTTTGACAGCATTATATCCTAATTGTCATAGATAATTCAGGAGAAGATTTATAAAATCCCCACAAAGTAAATGTTATTACCCTCTTTTTAAGAATAAGGAAACTGAGGCACAGAGAACTAAGGCACTTTCCCCCAATGTTACATTCATAATTTGGAGTTGGGTTTAAATCCAGATTTTGCTGATATCAGCATCTGAGCTCTTGCCTATGACTATGCATTATGGATGAGTTCTACATTCAGGGGACTGCTGGGAGGGAGAGCCTGACCAAGGAGACTAGGGGCTAGTGACAAAGACGTGCTTACGTCAGGTGTGCACTACATAAGGAGGGCTCTCAAGGGTGGCACCTCTAATAACCTGCTTTATTTAGAACCTGTCTTCAAGCAGGCCTAATGTCTGCTTTTTAAAATATGTATGTTGCTTTCCCAGCATTATGGATGAAATTAAACTCAATATGCATGCAAGGAAATAAATGAAAGACAGGATTTTTTTTGTGTGTGGTACCGGGGATTGAACCTGGGGGCGTTCTACCTCCGCACTACACCCCCGGCCCTATTTTTTATACTTTATTTTGAAACTGGGTCTCACGAAGTTGCAGAGGGCCTCACTAAGTAGAGAGAGAGAGAGAGAGACAGGGAGGGAGAGAGAGAGAGAGAGCTGAGGCTGACCACGAACTCAGATCCTCCGGTCTCCGCCTCCCAAAGTACTGGGATTACAAGGGTGCACCACCATGCCCGGCCGAAAGACAGGATTTTTACAAGGAACCTTTAAAAAGATTTCCTCACAAGTCAATAATTTACAGAACCAAAGCCCTGTCTGAACTTTTAGGTCAGCACTCTCCTTGTACTGTTAGTTTTTCCGGATCTCAGATGTGCATGTGGGGAGTTGGGGGAGAACAGACGCCCTGCGTAGCCTTGGGACTTGTGTGCGTGCCCTCCCTCGGGGTCTAACCAGACCCCTCTAGAGATGTGCTCCTGCTCCTCAGTCTGGAGCCGGAACTGAAGCAGACAGTTGTGCAAGGGAAGGGACAGCTTTTGAAAGCATCAACTTTATTCAATAATAATTCACACCACTTTGTATTAAAATGACCAAGAACATAATACAGAACAGAAAACAAATTTCTTTTTTTTTTTTTTGCGGTACCGGGGATTGAACCTGGGGGCGTTCTACCTCTGCGCTACACCCCCGGCCCTATTTTTTATACTTTTATTTTGAAACCGGGTCTCTCGAAGTTGCGGAGGGCGTCACTGAGAGAGAGAGAGAGAGAGAGAGAGAGAGAGAGAGAGAGAGACACAGAGAGAGAGAGACAGAGAGAGAGAGAGAGAGAGAGCGCGCTGAGGCTGGCCACGAACCTGGATCCTCCGGTCTCCGCCTCCCAAAGTACTGGGATTAGAAGCGTGAGCCACCACGCCCAGCTGAAAACAAATTTCAAATAAGTGTTTAAGCTAAAATGTGGTAGATCACACAAGTTCTGCTTGTTGGGAAAAGAGGAGACGGGATGGTGAATGTGGCTAGAATACAGGAGATGCTGATGGATGGCTTATCCCTCTTCTGCATTCGCGACACTTTAAATTTATTATAGAACATCTGCAACTTACTCTCTGCCTTTCTGTACTTTCTACAGCAACCCCTTTAAAGTACCTTTCCTTCCCTGATTTGGTCTTTCGTGCATTGGGCAGGGATGACGTGGAGCTACAGCAAGGCAATCACCATATCTGCTGGGAAGGAGCCACAGACGCTGCACCCTGGGGGTACCTACCTCCCACACCAGGCAGAGAGGGTGGCACAGCAGGAGCTGGAGCTCACCACCCCAACACGGCCACTGACCAGAGCGGGCCCCTTCCCCTCTACTGCGAAGCTTACCCAGGAGGCTTATCCACGCAGCCCAGTGTGTGACCCTGGAAAGGACAACAGAATTCCCTTCCTGCCACTCTCCAAGTAGGTGCCCTGGGAGCTCTAGAGGGTATTTTAAATACTGAAAGGTTGTCTAGGCTTCTGTAGATGGACTGGGGAGGGATGGCTACTGTCAGTCTCTGTACTGCCCAACCATGGCTCATTTATATTCCAAAGAAGAAAAGGACAGATAACTCTTCCCACAAAAGTCGCTTCACTTCATTTGGTCTTGTCTGAAATATCAGCAAAGAATCACTTAGATTAAAACTAAACCTAAAAAGAAAACCTTAAAAAAAAAAAAAACTTCTGAAAGGTTTGTGGGATTGTCAGTCATTCACATTTCAGCATGAATGAATCCAATCCAGCTGCTTCCTTCTGACACCTGGTTTAGGACCTGATTAGTGACATAATGGTTGCTTTCCACTGGAGAAGAGGCCAACAGACACTATTAAAATAACTGTTGAGATGACCTGGAGTAGGGGCGGGAGGTGGGGGACAGGGTACATAGGCTGTAGAAAGAATAGAAAATAATATTATATGGAGGTACAAAAAGGAGCTGAAAGGGCAAAGTTCAAATTCATCTATTTCAAAATTATAATTAAAATCTGCCCTTTATCTACAAGGGGGAAAGGATGCTCTTCCAGGACCCAAAATTCATGGCTAATACTATTAATATTAAAATAATTTTATATTTACCAGCAAAGTTTTGGGCTAGTCTAGGCCCATTAGAAAAGAAATTGGGAGCAATAACAGTTATCAACTTTAGAGTGAGCTGACACTGGCTGTGCTCTGCCTTCCTAGGGCACTGACGCCCGAGCTGGTCACGTTCCTCGTGGACAGCCATCTACACACTGACTTCTAGTGGGTGGAGGGGTCTGGCTTGGCTGCTACTCCAGTCACCTTTCAGTCTCACAGTGGGACCGGCATCTCAGTGTCACACCCAGGCAATCTCAAGTCATAACCAATATCCTCTTTAATCTTTATATTTTCTCAAAATCCACCACTACTCCAGTGCCCTACTAACTTGCTTACTGAAAACACTTAATGGCTCAGTCAATACTCAGTAGTAAATATACTTAGTATCTTAAGAACTATAAATTCTTTACCAAAAACCTCATCACCCACATACAGCTTAAAATAACTTATTAATGCCCAAATGTGAACATTCTAAAATTTGAACACTTGAGGCGCGGCCAGGTGATGGACAGCGGCACTACGCCACTGCTGCGCACGTGTCACAGCACACGTGAGCGGCACCTCTGAGGCACGACGTGAAGCGCTCAGTGCCTGGGGACGCTGAGCAGCATCCAGTGGAGTTCCCACGTCTAGATGTGCAGATGCCCAGGAAGAAACATGCTGCCACAATCTGGCTATTAAGCACAGCCAAGTAACAAGAGCTCTGAGGCTAACCTCATTTCATAAAAAGTAAACTGAGTTAGAGAATGAGGGTCACGTGGCTAGTAAGTGTCAGAGAAAGGGGGAAATAAGTAGACACGAGGCAGGAGAAGAAATCAGTAAAGTAAAATGTGTGGAACCTGTATCTCAGGAGACTGAAATGAGTAGCTGGTTGGCTAACCAGAAAGGTCAACTTAAATATCATAAAAACATTATATACATAAACATTTTATTTTAACCCACTGCATACATACATCCACTCACCAATCTTTAGATCTTAAGATTTTAGACCAAAGCCCTTTCTTTGAGTTCAGACCCAAACTCAAAAGCTTTCCAAGCTTTTGACTAAAAGTCATATATTACATATATGTGTAGAATAAATATTAAAAAACTCAATAAAGGTTCCATGACATAATGCTCTTTCCTAGGTGTAGTGCACGTCAATATAGTTTACTGTTTTGGTTGTTGTTTGCAGCGCAGCAGATCAAACCTGGGCCTCGTGCAGTCAGGCGGGTCCTCTACCACTCATCTACAGCCCTGCCCTGCCTTTGCTTCTTTTTTTTTAATTGCTGATTTCAGCCCACTAAATTGACTTCACGATGCAAATACTGAAAAACTGCTTTAAAAGTGAGGCAAGTACTTAAAAAACATACAAAGAAATCTGATGCAGATCCCCCTTTCCCTTCCTTCCTCCCTCCTTCCTTCTAGAATCATTTATCCCTAATATTTTACGGCTCTCTTGCTCCTAATTCAATAGTATTTTTTAGTAATTACCCTTTATCAAATCTTTTCAAAACATTCAACTTAAGTTGTCACAGAAAATTTATCTTTCTTTTCTTTGGTTTATATAAACCATGTAATTAAAATAAGTAAACTAGCATGAGCAGGCTTGGGAGCACAAACAAGTAAATGACTCTTGATAACCTTTCAATCCAACTGTAAGAGCAGATAGGGACACACGCTGAGGAGGAGGCGCATCGCGCTCGAGGGCGTGAGATGTGTCCTCAATCTCATCGCCCACGTAGGAAAGTGGCCACGGTAGAAAGCGGTTAGCAGTATACAGCATGTGCTTCTCATCTCCTCTTCTTCTGTGTGTGCACGCATGCATTCGTCTGTGTGGTAGTGGGGATTGAACTCAGGCGCACTCAACCTCCGAGCTACACCTCCTAGCCCTGTTTTATTATTTTATTTATTTATTTATTTATTTATTTATTTATTATTTTTTTTTTTTTTTTTTGCGGTACCGGGGATTGAATGCAGGGCATTCTACCTCCGCGCTACACCCCCGGCCCTATTTTTTTTATGCTTTATTTTTGAAACCGGGTCTCACGAAGTTGCAGAGGGCCTCACTAGGTAGAGAGAGAGAGAGAGAGAGAGAGGAGAGAGGAGAGAGGAGAGAGCAAAGACAGAGAGATCACGCACGTGCGCGTGTGCGCTGAGGTTGGCCGTGAACCCGGATCCTCCAGTCTCCGCCTCTCAAAGTACTGGGATTACAAGCATGCGCCACCACGCCCGGCCTTATTATTTTATTTTGAAACAGGGTCATGCTAAGTTATCACATGCTGGCCTCAAACCTGCGATCCTCCTTTCTCAAACTCCCAAGTACTGGGATTACAGGCGTGCGCCACTATGCCTGGCTTCTGGTCTTTTCTTCAACCTGTGCTATCTTGTATTTTGATAGCCATTTACATAACTCACGTCCTGTTCAATCTAACATTCTGGCAGCCTTCAAAAGTAAACACAAAAAAGAAAAGAAAAAAGAACATCACCATTACAAAATCCAATCCTGAATTTCTTCCTTGTAAAAGCTTAAATTTTGTATAGATCCACCAAAGTTCTACCACTATGCTAAACTGATCTGTCTAGCCTATCCTACACGATCCTGTTTCTTTAACTCTGCAAGTCTTTCCTTCATTCTGGTTCAAAGTTTAGCTAAGCCATTGATTTTACACATTAACGTATTTGGTAAGTGCTGTATTAATTATGTCACAGATTACCAAAGTTATTGGTGTACTGCCCACTTTTCAGAAAAAAGAAAAAATTACTCAGAGCCAGCCTTGGTGCTTCCACTGTCCCCCCTTTTTTTATCCAAGACCTTCTGGTTGCACCCAAAGTTACTAACACTCCCTGGATGGTTCCAGCACCCCCTGGGGGGAGGAGAACAGCATCCCTGACTTTGGGAATCTATGCACTATGTGGTCCCAGGCTGGAAAAGGAGTTGGGGACAGTGCTGCACCTCGAAATGCTTATGATCAAATAGGAAAGAGAAATGAGAAACAATCACTTGAATACTTAACTGTAAACCATGACGATGCCGGGGAGTGAAAGAACAGGGGACCCCGGGCTTTGACGCAGCCTATCATTGTATTGGCATCTTTGGCTAATGTTAGAGCTCTACAACTTCAACACCTGAAATGTGACTTTTCCTCTGGTTTCATTTTTTAAATCCATGAAAAGCAGGCTCCGTTTTGTTTAAAATTCCAAGCCGCGTCAATTATTCTCACCTATCCTTTGAACTATTCTGTTTCATTTCTGATATTGGAAATTTATGTCTTTTTCTCTCTCTTATACTCAAGCTTCCTGAATTTATGTGACAATACAAGGGTGGCAAGTATCCCAGAGTTCTATGTGAAATATAAACTTAAAAGATAAATTCCTCTACTCACCTAAAATGTTCTTCAAATCAATCAGATGTTACTAACACGTCTTAACAATACCTGTATAGTGGTAGTCATTTCATAAACATTTACTACCTCTTGGTCTGTCTAAAATATGCTTCTTCTCTAAATAAAGTTGTGAAAAGTTTATTCCATAAAGAGGTTCAATGACTAGGGTCCCAAATCTTTCCTCATTCCCCTAGTTGTGAAATAACTATGTCTTCCTTTGAAATCCTATAGCAATTATAATAGTCCTTTTATTTTTTACCTTTTATTTTGAAATAATCAGAGTCATAGGAATTATCAAAGATGGATCGCATGAGCCAGGAGTGGTGGGCCACGCCCGTAATCCCAGTACTTGGGAAGCTGAGACACGAGGATTGCAGGTTCTAATTCAGCCTCAGCAACTTAGCGAGATTCTTAGCAACCTATTGAGACCCTGTTTCAAAACAAAAAATAAAATGGGCTGAGGGTGTAACTAGGAGGTAAAATGCCCAAGTTCAATCCCCAGTACCACCAAAAAAAGAAAAAGATGGATCCCAGTGTTCCCGTCACCAGTTTCTTCTACTGGTGACATCTCATGTGACTACAGTATTCTATCAAATCCAGGAAACTGTGACTGATGGAAAGTATGTGCACGGTCCTCTTGTCATTTTGCTATCACATACGTAGATTTGTAGAATCACCATTGCAGTCAAGATACAGAACTGTTCCATCACAAGGAGTTCCCTCCTGTGACCCCACTGCAGACATTCCCCCCTCTCCCTTTGGCTAGTCCTGATCCCTAACGACCACCAATCAGTCATCCACAGATATAATTGGTCATTTTGAGAATATTTTACAAATGGAATTATACCATTTGAGTATGTGGCCATTTTAGATCAGTATTCTTTTTTTGTTGTTGCTGTTAACTCAGCATTAGGCTCTTAAAATCCATCCAAGTTGTCATGTTTGTCAATAGTTTAATCCTTTTTATTGCTGCATAGTATTACATGGTATGGATGCACCATAGTTCGCGTAACCATTCACCTACTGAAGGACTTTTTGGTTGTTTTTAGGTTGGGGCTATTAGAAAAAAGCTGCTCTACACATTAATACACAGGATAACTAGAGAATGACAAGCTCTACACTGGGAGAGATTCTTCTGTAAGATTCTTATCTATAATATATAATGCACATTCCTATGCACATTTTATTTAGATGTAAGTTTTTCTCTGATAAATGCCCCAAAGTGAGACTGCTGGGTCATATAGTATGTATGTGTTCAGTTTTTAAAGAAATTGCCAAGTATTTTCAAGAATGGCTGTACTATTTTACATTCCTGAAAGCACTGTGGAAGAAAGTCATTTCTTGAGCCGAGCTTGGTGGCACATGCCTGTAATCCTGGTACTTGGGAGACTGAGACAGGAGGACTTCAAGTTTGAGGCCAGCCTCCACAACACTGTGAGGCCCTGTTACAAAATAAAACTAAAACAAACAAAAAACTTCAAATCTCTATCAGCATCTCACAGCGTCACTTTCCGCCTAGCTCTTCTAGCAGGTGCACAGTGGCACCACACAGGTCTCCATGTGCATTTCCTTGGAGGCGGAACATGTTTTATGTGTTTATCTGCCATCCATCCATTCGTCCTCTTCAGTGACATGTCTATTCCTTTCCTTTTGGGGTTTTTTAAAAAACGCCAATTTAATTTTCTAATGGAATAGTTTTTTAGGGGTGACTCTGAGAATTCTTTATATATTGTAGGTAACAGTCCTTTATCACATGTGTGCTTTGCAAGTATTTTCTCCCACCATGGAGCTTGTCTTTCCATCCTCTTAAACAGAGTTTTGTGCAGAGCAAAATGTTCTTTTTCATAAAGCCAATTTATCAATTCTTATGAATTGTATGTTTTGTGTCCTTTTAAGAACTTTCCAGGGGGGCTAGGTCCTCAAGCGTTTCTTGCCTTTTCCCCCTAGTAAGAGGTTCAGGTGGACCCCCACATACCAGTCATTTTCCAGGAAGCCTATCTGTCCTGGATCACCGAACTGCTGCTGTGCCTCAGTCACACACCAGTGGCTGTGCTCCTTCTCAGCCATGATTCCTGGAGCTACTTGGTAAGTCTTGAAATGGGGGAGACTGGTTCTTCTAATCTATTCTTTTTGAAGACTATGTTAGCTATTCCAGTTCCTTTGCATCACCATATTAATTTTAGAAAAATCTTGTATCTATAATAAATCTGTGGATATTTTGACAGGAATTGCATTAAATCTGTACACCAATTTGGGAAGAGACCTCCCCTATGCCTTCTGCTAAATGTGGGAGGTTTGCAGCCACTGGTGTGCAGGCACTTTGCAGCCCTGCTCTCCTCTCCTCTCCCTGGGACTCTGATGAATGCCAGTGTGGAGCTTTTCGTTGTAGTCCTACAGATGCCCGAGGATCTGCTTGCTTTCATTTCTTCTCTCCTGTTCCATTTTCCCACTCACTCTGCCTCTTCCATTCTGCTGTGAGCCTGTCCAGGGGTTACCGCAGCTTTGGTTCTAAAATCATTATTTAGTTCTTTATATTTTTATCTCTTCACCGAGGCTGTTTCTTGGCTGTGGTTCGTGTTTTTGTCATTTGTTTCGGTGTGTCCATAATTATTCACTGAAGCTTTTTTCAATAGCTGCTTTAAAATCCGCGTTGGGTCATCCTACCATCGCTGTCATCTGTGGTCTCTGTTGATTGCCTTTCCTCAATCAAGTTTAGTTTTTCTGGGTTTTGATATGACAAGTGATTACCAATTAACGTCTGGACATCCTGCATGTCATCAGAATCGGGACCTCTTAATGCTGGCAGGACTCTAGCAGACGAGGCGGGGAGAGCATCGTGTTCCTCCTGGTAGGAGTGGAATTCCAGGTTCCCCATCCTGTCTTCCACTACACCCAGGCCAGGCAAGGGTGGGAATTCTGGTCCCCTCTCGGCTTCACTGACACCATGCTGACTGAGCGGGCCTCCACGGCCTCTGCTGAAACGCACGGCTGGTGCAGGCAGAGGATGAAGACGCTGGCAGCATCACCATAGGAACGTGATAGTGCTGGCTCGCTCTCCTCCTGAGGCCAGGCTCTGTACTGTCTCTACCAACACTCCTAGGGTGAAGTCTTCTCTGCAGCACCCATGGGGGTCTTGCTACAGCCTGTACATGTGCCGGCAGGTTTGGGAATGGACTGCAGTTCTTTTCTATGGCACATGACTGAGTGCAGCGATTACTATCTCACAGGTGTCTACCTTGCTAGGCTGCTCCTTTCCTCTTCTCGTGGTAATGAAGAGCCAGCGTATACTGAAACCCCACACCTGTTGCTGCTTTCCCAATTTCTTTAGCGTCATATCTAGGGTACATGGCGGGGGGCTGGGAATTCTTGTCTGTGTAGCTCCTCGGGTCCCCAAGGCATGCTCAGTAGGAATGCTGGGAAAAGGTTCTTCCACTTCATCTTTCTAGAAGTGGAAGTCCTGCTGTCCCTCTTTTATAGACACTTATTACCACAGCTGGCTGTGAACTTGCTAAACATAACAGTTGACTCCGACGCCTCATCTGGCATGGTGTTGAGGGCTGCCAGGGATGGAAAGAGAACTCTTTGACAGGTATCTCCATTCTTTTAATGACTATTGCTTATTCAGATTTTCTGTTTCTTCTTGAGTCAATCTAAATAAGCAATAATCATTAAAAGAACTGCACTCGTTTAATTTTAGTGGTTCTCTGTTTTGTGATGACTGCACTTATGGCCCAAAATTTCCCTCTGAAAACCACTTTAGCTATAGCCCGCAAGTTCTTTTTTTTTTTTTTTTTGGGGCGGTACCAGGGGTTGAACACAGGGGCATTCTACCTCCGTGCTACACCCCCAGCCCTATTTTTTTTATACTTTTATTTTGAAACCAGGTCTCACGAAGTTGCAGAGGGCCTCACTTAAGTAGAGAGAGAGAGAGAGAGAGAGAGAGCGAGCGCGCGCACTGAGGCTGGCCACGAACCCGGATCCTCTGGTCTCCAACTCCTAAAGTACTGGGATTACAAGTGTACACCACCACGCCTGGCTATAGCCCGCAAGTACTGAAAACATTTTTCTTTCAGCTCCTTTTATTGCTGCTATTTTATTCTAATGGCATTGTGATAAAGCAATGTACTTTATCGTGCTTTTAGAACTTAAGATTTCTTTTGACATATTTGAGGTCAATGTTTGTAAATGGTCCATGTATACATAAAAAATAATGTTATTATACACTTCTTCAGGACCAGGTTAACAGTATTATTCTAAGATGGTCTCCCAAATTAAACAATGATTTCTGTCTTTATGATGGGGCGAAAGGGGACTCATACAACCATTTGGTCTTTCATTTTCAGTACAGTCTTCAATAAATTACAGGAGACATTCAACACTTTATTATAAGTCACTCTGTTCGATTATTTTGCTCAAATGTAGTTTAATGCAAGTGTTCTGAGCATGTTTAGGTAGGCTAGGCTAAGCTGTAACATTAGTCCAGTAAGGCGTATTAAATGTGTTTCAACCCACAATATTTTCAACTTACGATGGGTTTATGTTCGGGACATAACCACATTGTAAATTGAGGGGCATATGTACTTGTTTGTAGAGAGATCATTAAAATTCCCCACTGAAGGCCGCTTAGTGGGAAAGTATGTGCATAACAGATGTGAGGCCCCGGGCTCAAGCCTCAGCACCCCAAACCAAAAATAAAAAGAATTCACCAATACTTCCTTGGAACTATCAGCATTTGCCATCAATATTTCTGAACTCTCCTGCCATGACACGGACATTTCTGTGGTGGGCTGCTCCTTGACCACTTTAAAAGCATCCTGCTTTACACGCCCTTCTTCTCTGTGGCCTCAGAACTCACTGCTACGCCAGGCTTCTTTCTGATACTATTTGACTGGTTATCTTTGTATATTTATTAATCATCTTTTCTGTGTCATTGGTTTTAAGCATGTCTCTTATAAAAGGTGACATGATTAAATTTAGCCTTTAAAGAATCTGACTGGATTCTGCTTTTACCAAGTTTGTTTAACCCACATGTCTCCTTTGTGATCACTGACACATTTGGTCTTTAGCTATCTTATCTTTGTTTCTGGTACTGGGGATTGAACCCAGGGGCTTCTACTTCTGAGCTACACTCCAGCCCTCTTTATTTTCTATTTTGAAACAGGGTCTCATTAAGTTGCAGAGGGCCTCACTGAGTTGCTGAGGCTGACACTGAACCTGCAATCCTCCTATCTCAGCCTCCCAAGTGCTGGAATTACAGGCGTGTGCATGCCTGGCTGCCATCATATCATTTTATAGTTTTTATTTACCTTATGTGTTCTTGTTGTTGCCTCCCCCTCTTTCCTGGCTTATGTTAGATGATTCAGTGATTGCTTTAATCACTAAAAGAAATGTATATTTCTCTAACAAATTCTAAAGTTAGCCAATATCCCTAGATAATTCCCTAATAAAAAAAATGGTCTTATATAAATTACCTTCACATATACAGTAACTACTTGAGCTTCTTGGAATTCATCTTATACTTCAGCACATCTCTTCCACAAATAATGTTCTATGAAAAGAATTCAGAGCTGAGGTAACTTGGACCAGTATTCACTTAAAAACATTAAAAAGTCCTTATTGTTCTTCATAAGCTATAGAATATTTTCATATGACAAAAGCAATCCATTTTAAACTGATTATATGCCTTGAAATGAAAAATAGTCAATATATAGAGCATTTCCATTTATCCAACTATCTTTTATACCTTAAATGTAACAGCTCTAAAGATTAGGATTACGACAATATAAAATGCCTAATTAAAATATCTCTTACAAATGGACTGTTACAGTAAAGCAAAGCTTCAGTAACAAGGAATTTCCATCAACATGGAACTAACATGCTCCCAATGAAAGATAAGTGTAGAAGAAGCAAGTTAACCAAAAGCGGTGCAGCAGGAGCAAACCTGTCACAGAATGAACTTCCTGTCTCCACCAGATGCCTAAGCAAGGTAGGTATCTGCACTTACAGGAGGAAGAGGAAAGCAGCAGCCAGGATAGTGATTACGGAGAAGACTAGTTTTGTAAGTAAATGTATTAAGGACAATGTAAGCTGTTTATCACTGCTGGAGAAGAGAATTAAAACCCCCCAAACAGAAAAAAACAAAATGGACCCTATGAAACAGAATTGGAAACAGAGGTTTTAATATGAACTTGTGGTTGTCAAAACAGATACAGAAATAAACACAGCTTTAAGTAAAATTATGGGAATGTGTGAAAAAATAAGCCAGCTTAAAGGATTTCTCATC
This sequence comes from Glis glis, assembly GCA_004027185.1. Classification (NCBI taxonomy): domain Eukaryota; kingdom Metazoa; phylum Chordata; class Mammalia; order Rodentia; family Gliridae; genus Glis; species Glis glis. The sequence continues at coordinate 39,790 of PVJS01005633.1, read as the reverse complement.
AAATTTTTGGACAATTGAAATAAGATAAATAAAATAATAGAAAGTTTTTCCTTATAGAATGTCAGATAATATGGAAAAATACATAATTAGAAAAATCAACATTTGAAAACCATCACAGTAATGTCAAGAAACAATAAATGCTAAATCTAGTGGGTGGAAATTTGATGATGAAAATTTACACTTTCCTACAAAATACTTATTTAATACAAAGAAAAGTACTACTCCCCAGTGGAGACGCTGGTAAGCGTTGCCTTAATACGGTGATCACAGCTAGCATCATCAGTCAGTGGGCAAATCGAGATGTGGATCATCTGGAAGGGTGCCAGGGGAACAAGCACCGCTGCCATGACCTCCTGCAGGCAGGCGGCCCAATCCCGCCAGCAACCCAGAAGGACCCGAAGCCAAACACCATCCACAACTGCACTCTTCCAAGTGTCAGGTGCTGAGAATCAAGACCACGAACCAAGCCAGACTGGCGCACAGTAAGAGGCGGGACAACTAGGTGGAACGCGCAGCCCTGGACTGGATGATTTTGTTATAAAAAATATGCCTGGGGACAAGCGGCAAAATCTGAATAGAGTTGTGGATTAGCTGATAGCAATTTGTCACTTAATTTCTTGAGTCTCATGTTTGAAATGTGGTTATACAGAAAAAGTTTCTGTTTGAAGAATTACACACTCCAGTACTCAGGGGTGATGGAGCATCAAGCCAGCCAATAACATCCCAAAGGTTCAGGGCAAGTCATTTGTATATTCTTTCAACTTTTCTGTTAGAGCTGAAATTATTTTAAAAGAAAAAGAAAAAATTAGCAAAGGAAAAAAGAAAGATCAACAAACGATCATACAGTACTGTTTTTGCTGTCCCAGCATAGCTAAGCCCCCGCCAATCCCGCAGAAACCCTAAATCACAAAAGATGTGTGTGACACTGGCAACACCAGGATGCTTAGAGAATTAGGAAACAGATGATCTCCTGTCGGAGTACACTTTAACAGCGTAAACGGTATTCCGAGGGACATCTCGAACTCCGTGGAGGAGCCGCATGAAAGCTCTCGTGTTAGTACTGGAGGCTCAGGTTTAAACTGAGGTCTAAGCATGGAGCCCTAACCCACTCTCCACGGCTGGTGTCATCACTTCTTATTATCTGAAGGAAGAAACAAAGCTTGAAAATGATCACAGTCTAAAATTCCATTAAGCATTTTAGAAATGCAGTTCATTTTAAATAAAGTTTCCCCAGATATAACACAATATTAGAAAATGAATTTTAAATGTGCTATTATAGATATATTGTCATGTTCTTTTAAAACTACAATTTCAGTAGCACTACAATGTGATATGTCTAACTTTCCTACTTTGGTCAGAGATCCTGAACAAAGAACTCATTACTATTATGAACTGATGGTGTCCCCCAAATGACACTAGAGTTCAAACCCCTATATTTGTAAATGAAACCTAATTTAGAAATAGGGCCTATGCAATTACCGCATTTGGATGAGGTCGTTAGTGTGGGCTCTGATCCAGCAGGGCTGTTGTCTGTATAAAAAGGGAATCTGAACAGAGACGGACACGAAATTGAGGGAGGACAGGGGACAGGGAGCAGATTCTCCCTCAGTGCCCTCAGCAGGAAGCAACCCTGCAAACACCTTATCCTGAACCCTTGGCCTCTAGAACTGAGACTGTTTAGACTTAGTTCATGGAACGGTTACAGCATCCCTGGAAAACTAATACAGCATCTGAACCTCAATTTCCTCGTTCAAAAAATGGGGATGGGGATAATTACATTATGTCTCAAGGATGTTGGTAAAATTAAAATGAGAACTCAAGGAATTATAAAAATGATTTTGGTATTAATGTCGGAATTTTTTATTTCAGTGCTGGGTATCAAACCCAGGGATTTGGTCATGTAGGCAAGTGCTCTACCACTGAGCCACACCCCCCTTGCTAAATATGCAATAAATACTACTCTCAAGATTTTTCTCCTAGAAAAACATTCTAACTGATGCTCTTGAATATGTCCATGCTTTTTAAACTGACCTTTAATCCATAAGTTATAAATCATCTTCAATGTACCTGGTAAGAACAGTCTTAATACTGTTAGGATTATCTATGTTTGAAGCATACATTTTCTTTTTCTTCTTATGTTTTAACCCTTAAATAACATTTCCTAAGAAGTGTAACTTTTCTCTTATGAAAGCTTGAAATTTGGGGAAAACAAATGATGCCTCTCTGGCCAGGTAGGCACTACAGAGCAACCCCAGGCTGACATGATTCCAAACGCTGCACGACCAGCGGCGCCTGGTACTGCCAGAGCAGATGAAGGAGGCAAACAGAGGGCTCTCAGGACACTGGCCCTCTAGACAAACAGGAGCAAATACTTTTTCACACACTGATTTCTTCTTTTTGCTCTACTTCCTGTACTTCTACACATGGAAGTACACTGGAAACAAAGAAGCCGGGCATGGTGGCACACACCTGTAATCCCAGTTCTTGGGAGGGAAAGACAGGAGGATCACAGGTTCAAGGACAGCCTCAGTAAGTAGTGAGACTCATCAACCTAGGGAGACCCTGTTTCAAAAAATAAAAGTAGCCGGGTGTGGTGGCGCACACTTGTAATCCCATTTACTTGGGAGGCTGAGAAAGGAGGATCGCAGGTTCACGGCCAGCCTCAGCTACTTAGTGAGGCCCTCTGCAATTTAGTGAGACCCTGTTTCAAAATAAACAATAAAAAATAGGGCTGGGGGTGTAGCTCGGAGATAGAAGGTCCCTGGGTTCAATCCCCAGTATCGCAAAATAAATAAATAAATAAATAAATAAATAAATAAATAAATAAGGCTGGGGGTGTAGCTCAGAGGTAGAATGCCCCTGTGTTCAATCCCCAGCATCACAAAGTAATGAGAGAAAACCCGTGAATGCGTCTAGCATATGCTGAGCAGAGTGAGCACTGATCCCGTTGCTGTTCCAGCCCTGCCCCTTCCCTCTGTTCAGAGGATGATGAGCAGCTGCAAGTCAAATATAGAGTAGTAGTGAAGCAATTTTGGATTCTTTCCATAATGTCAGCTAATATCAATAAATTTCATATGAGGTTTGCAAGCTCTAGTTAGAAAGTTACTATACTGGAAAATAATCTATCATTGTATCTCCCCTTGTATGAAGTCCTAATACGTGACTGCTCAAAACAGAAAGGCACCAGGCAATCTAACTGACGTTACTTCTCTTTAAGTATAGATTACAGCTCATGTAAAGGGAAATGCTTTGCTATAAGATGTCCACAACTAACCAGGAGTAAAACAGTTGCACTACATGAGCTATTAAAAGATCTATTTCTTAACATCACATTGGCTACACTCCATGCACCCCCACCAGCCTGATGGTGGTCATTCAATAAAAGATCCATGGGCCACAGTCAATCTCAGGGGTGAGGCAAGTTTTCAGGCAGTGTCTCTGGTCTGGGCAAACTCATGCATTCTAGGCATTTTACTAACAAGGAAGAAGGAATTTTCTTTATACTTTCATTTAAGAAGCTCTTATTTATCTTTGGGCCAGATACTTGGAATGCTATATTAATTTCTGAATAATATTTTTGCTATAACATCAATTTTTTCACTAAAGATGCCTTATCTAGTTTTGAAAGGTCTGCTTTTAAAATGTTTTGGGAAAATAATCACTGCTTGACGGCCCACTATAAAAAGTAAAATATGAAGACAAATGTTCAGCCACACTAAATAACTCTTTGCACTTGCTCAAATTAATTTATTCTAAACCGGGCGTGGTAGCACACAGTTGTAATCCCAGTAATTGCAAGACTGAGACAGGAGGATCACAGGTTCGAGGACAGCTTCGGCAAGTAGTGAGACTTTCATCAACCTAGCAAGACCCTGTTTCAAAATAAAAATAAAAATAGGGCTGGGGGTGTAGCTTGGAGATAGAATGCCCTGGGTTCAATCCCAGTACCACAAAAAATTTTTTAAAATCTATTCTAGTTTCAACATGTTTAGAATATACAAATAATTTTGTAAACATTCTTTAAAAGGGGATAAGAGCTATACCTTTAATTACATTATAAAATAGCTAATGATTCATATAGTTAAAATCCTAACGGAGGAAGATATGGTTTATCAGCAATGCCTTATCTACTTCTAAAAGGCTCATATTTTTGGATGAGTGAATTGAGAGGAAATTATTCCATATTCAGTATCAGTTAATCTGGGATGGTCTGGATTTACCATCAGAGAAATTTTAATTCCAAAACCAAAACGGTTTCAGTTTGGCAGTGGGCTTTGAAATGAGACAGAACAGGGTTTAAATCCCAATTCTAGCATCCCAGGCTACATGACTGAATCTCTCTCTGAGCCTCAGTTTCCTCACCTGTAAAACAGGCATGATGATCCTCCCAAGGGCATGTATCAGTTAACTAATGGTTGTTAATGGTGCTAACAGATAAAATATTTTAGTAGAACAGATGAAACCATCTTCTCTGTCCCACATTAATATTTAAGTTATAACAAAAGGAAAATCCATATAAACAGTCACTACCATTTATTCTTTTAGACATACTAACTTACAGTTAAGGTACTTGAAAATAAAAATACAAAAAACACACAGATTCTGATATGGAGTCTAATCTCATTTCCATACTAGCTAGCTGAACATCTTAAAACAGGTTACTTGACTCCTTTGAAACTCAGGAAAATGTAGGTTTTAATATTCTGATTACTAGATTAATTTTTTATAAAACTATTATTTACAAAGTGGTTCTATTAAGTTACATACAGGGATCATTGCTGATGCTTTCTTATTATGGAATAAAGAGAATACGCTACCGGGCGTGGTGGTGCATGCCTGTAATCCCAGTACTTGGGAGGCTGAGACAGGAGGATTGCATTTTCAAAGCCAGCCTCAGCAACTAAGTGGGACCCTGTTTCCAAATAAAAAATAAAAAGGACTGGGGGTGTAGCTCGAAGGAAGAATGCCCCTGGGTTCAATCCCTAGTAAAACACACACACACACACACACACACACACACAAAAATATACTAAGTACTAGGGACAACCCTGGCTATTTTCCATTGCTGGCTAGGTACAAGCATCCCAAGCATCACTCCATCATATCAATAAATACCAAACAAATTTCAGAGTTAAAAATGAAAAAGTACCTAATATATTTGATAAATCATTTTAATAGTCATTCCACAAATTAAAGGCAATCATCATAACACCTGGATTTATCAGCGGCTACTAAATTAATAGTTTTATTTAGCAGAAAATATTTACCAGGTATAGAAAGACTGCATTCTTTCTTTGAACTGATTCATTGAAAACTGAGAGTAGTTTGGTAATTAAAAAGGCAGGAAAGATCTTCTTACTTTTCCAGTCTATGAACACAAAAAGAGAAAAAAGGCAGAGCTGAGTACGCTGTATGACATGACCCAACACTCTAAGGGCGCAACTATGCGCAGCGGGGACACTGGCCTACCCTGAAGACGCACGCTCCTTCAGGCAGGCACGTCTCTGTGCTGGTTTCCTCACTTAGAAAGAGATACCAGTTCCTGACCTTACAGAAGGAACATGGAGTTAAATGTGAAAATTCTTTGAACATGTATTGTAAGGTACCATTCTTTAATGAAGCTAGATAAAACTGCCTACTTAAAGATTTTCTTTAAAGAGCGTATTTCAGCCGGGTGTGGTGGCGCACGCTTGTAATCCCAGTACTTGGGAGGCTGAGATCAGAGGATCCGGGTTCGCATCCAGCCTCAGCTACTTAGTGAGGCCCTCCACAACTTAGTGAGACCCTGTTTCAAAAAAAAGAACAAAAAATAGGGCTGGGGAAGTAGCTTGGAGGTAGAATGCCCCTGGGTTCAATCCCCATTACTGCAAAAAAAAAAAAAAATAGTGTATTTCACTAACAACAACTTGACTTCCAAATCCAGTATTCACCTCCCCACCAAGTTCTTAAGTATTTACTTTAACTGGCTAGACACAAAGACATACATGTACACATGACCGATAAATAGACAGATCAATACAGGATGCTATAGTTGTGTTCTGGAAAAAATACTTAAGATTACATTTTGTATTTAGAAAAAAGGGAAAGGTCAGCCAGGCGTGGTGGCACACACCTGTAATCCCAGTACTTGGGAGACTGAGACAGGAGTGCAGGTTTGAGGACAGCCTCAGCAAGTAGTGAGACTCTCATCAACCTAGTGAGACCCTGTTTCAAAATAAAAATAAAATCGGGCTGGGAGTGTAGCTCAGAGGTAGAATACCCCTGGGTTTAATCCCCAGTACCAAAAAGAAGGAGGAGGAGGAGAAGGAGGAGGAGAAAAAGAAGGGAAAGGTCACTACTTGGCATGCACAGGTGTGAAAATCTACCACCACAGGTTGACCACCAGTCTGTCGTGAAGCCTCAGAATCCTGAGCAGCAGGGAATTACAGCCTCACGAGCAAAGAGGAAAGGCAGGACATGCACTGACTCTTACTTGCCATACACCTGAACTGTACAGCTATTTTTGAATTTGTATAACTAATTAGAATAACTGGTATTAAAATTAGTATAATGATTGAGTAGCATAACTGGGTAATGGAAAACATTTAAGGTTTACATAACCAAACTCAGTACTCACGCAACTAGACCATGTAATTTTTTTTGTATACATTCAGCCATGTTCCTATTTTCATGAAACTCTGAGCTAACAGGTTAAGCTCAATGGTGTAAACAAAATCAAATGTGTAAATAGTTCAACTGTCTTTTTTATTTTTGCCCCACAGTATTCAAATTTATTGAGGCAAATCTCTGAGCATTAGGCACAGCTTCTCTGATCGCCTTTTGTCTAGGACGTACTTGAGCAGGCAGCAAATCTGACCCACAGAGTTATCATGTATGTACGTGCACTTGCGGATCTTTCATGCACGCCATCTCATTGCTTCTTACGAATCCCCAGGAGCTGGGTAACACTGCTGCCATTTTGCAGATAACGAGGCTAAGACCCAGAATGGTTAAATGACTTGGAGAAAGCCTAACTGCAATAGTTGCTAGAGGGAGTGCAATTGAAGGCAAAGGGATTCAGGCTGTGCTAAACTGAGCAATTAAGTGTCTGTTTTTTTTGTTTGGTTTTGTTTGTTTGCATGTGATAAGAGCCTCAAACTTAAATCACAAAGATTGAAAATTATCAGACTCTTTTACAATGTTGAGTTGGAGTAGACATGTTTTTTCAAAATTTTCTCCTACTGTATTGTCCTATTCAGTCCTAATAAGAATGCCATCAGTGTGGCTAGAAACTCATAAAAATAAGTAGCTTTCTAATTTTTTTGTATTTAAAATTTAATTGGAGTTTAGGTCATTTGGTGAGAATAAATGTCTTCTTAAAAAGGAGTTGTTTTGTGAGAAGGGGATTATAGTGGTTTATAATACTGGAAAGTAGAGATCAACATAAAATTCTGCTGAAAGTCTTTTTATAGTGGTCAAAACTTAGTAAAAAAAAACTTTTATACAATAAAAATGAAAATAAACTAAATTTTTCCCTCTTGAAAAATTCTGATCTGTATGTACCTTAAGTTCTTTATGAAAATGAAAAAAAAATTTTACACTGTAAGAGGAGATACCTAAAACAAAAGCAAAATAATATCTCAATAAAAAGGGATAGCAAGACATTGAGGCAAGTAAATACTCAAAACAAATTTAAACTTTTAACATCCACTGAAACCCTCTAGAGCAAGAACTGCAATGAACAAGAAAAGCCCACCCACTCTCCCAACAGGATGTTTACAAACTGACAAGCTCTTTCTGGCTGTCCACTGACACATCTAGAGACCTTTTATTCTTTTGGAATTCCCTTCAACTTAAATTGGATGCAAATAAGCCAGGTGTGGTCCTTACAATAGTAACCCCGCTGGTTCCCACTGCGTTTCCATAGCAACATGAACAGCTGGCAATGGCAAGAGGTTGTACTGACCTCAGACTGGCTTAAGAAGTTCCAACAGACTGAAGCAACAATTATGGCATCTTAGTTAAGCACATATACAAAATATAGGGGAAAAAGTCTTTGCGTGAATTATCAAACATAATAAAGCAAAGAATTTTCTGCTAGTCCAAACATCTTTCGACCTAGCAGCAGTAACTAATGGTTCTGTAAACAGTGACAAGATATAAACCATAAAATTTAGTAACAATTCTTTCACTAAAGAAACATAGAGCTTTAAGTGAATATTCCCTGGGAGTCCCTTAATGTAATGAGCAACACCCAGAGAGGGAGAAATAATATAAAGTCTAATCTAAGTATTAGTAAATACTGTGCATTTTTTCCTTAAATTTGGTAGGACTGTTCTTTGGTTTTATTAAAAGTAAATGTTTTAGCCGAACGTGGTGGCGCACACCTGTAATCCCAGTACTTGGGAAGATGAGACAGGAGGATCACAGGTTTGAGGCCAGCCTCAGCAACTTAGTGAGACCCTGCTTCAAAATAAAATAGGGCTGGGGAGTGTACCTCTGAGGTAAAATGCCCTGGGTTCAATCCCTTGTACCTCCAAAAAGAAAAGAAAAGTAAATGTTTATGACACTGATTCTCAAAGAGCAGTGCCAGGGTCAACATCAGCATCATCTGGGAACTTATTAGAAATACAAAGTCTCAGCCGGGTGTGGTGACACACGCTTGTAATCCCAGTACTTGGGAGGCTGAGACAGGAGGATCTGGGTTCACAGCCAGCCTCAGCTACTTAGTGAGGCCCTCTGCAACTTCGTGAGACCCGGTTTCAAAATAAAGGATAAAAAATAGGGCCGGGGGTGTAGCTCGGAGGTAGAGCGCCCCTGGGTTCAATCCGCAGTACCACAAAAAAAAAAAAAAAGAAATACAAAGTCTCGAGCCTTACCACCAAATCTACTGAATCAGAAACTCTGAGGGTAAGGTCTCAAAAATCTGTGTTTTGACAAACCTTAAATACACACTAAAGCAGGGTGTGGTGGTATATGCTTGTAATCCTAGTACTTGGGAGGCTGAGAGGATCACAGGAGGATCACAGGTTCGAGGCCAGCCTCAGCAATTTATCAAGACCCCATTTCAAAATAAAAAATGAAATAGGGCTGGGGTGTGTAGCTTTGAGGTAGAATGTCCCTGGGTTCAACCCCAGTACCAAAACAAAACAGACAAAAACCAACACGCTAAAGTGTGAGAATGACCAGTTTACAGTGTCAAACTTCAGAGAAGACTGATATAAGAAACAAATGTAATGCTTATCCGGGTATGGTGGCACATGCCTGTAATCCCAGTATTTGGGAGGCTGAGATAGGAGGATGGCAGGCTCAAGGACACCTTCAGCAACCCAGTGAGACTCTCAGCAACTTAGTGAGACATTTTCTCAAAATAAAAAATAAAAAGGGCTGGAGGTGTAGCTCCGAGGTAGGATGCCCCTGGGTTCAATCCCTGGTACCACAAAAAAAGAGGGGGGAGGGGAAGGAAGAGAAAATGCAGAGCTTTGCCCCACTCCTTGAAATAAGAGAGGGACAGTAACAGATTGTAAAGAACTCACTAGCCTCCTGAACTGAGTCTGTTAGCTCGCATCTCTGTGTAGAAGAAACAAAGAGATTAGCAGTGGTTCGCCCGGTCTTTCCTACAGACGGCAAGGGAAAATCAAGTGTCTGGTCAAGACTGATGAAGGCGAGGCGAGGCGAGGCCCTGCACACAGGCCACTCGAGCCACCCCATTCACAACCCACTTCCAATCACTGAGGGCTTCACATACAAGGCAGCAAACCCAGCACCTATCCCTTCATTAGAGTATTTTTCCAAGACAGCAAAAATATATATGTAGGTAAAAGTATGATGCTTGAGTGAAAAATAGTAACATTCTTCATTATTTGAAAGAATTCTTTAAAAACATACAAAGACACACTTCTTTAGTATCTAGCCCATTAGATACTGCCTTCATGTACTATAAATTATACCTTTCATTTTTCCTTTAACCTCAGCATACCCACTTATAGCTCCTTCTCTTATTTTTCTTTCCATATTTCTCATGGGTTACAGACACTTCAAAGAGCAGATAAGCTAGTTACATTGGAATGACCAGCGACATACAGAGAGATTTGATAGAGAAAAGCTTCTGGGTAAATCAAACATGCTGTATGCTATTAAAACTGATAACGGCAACACAACTAAAGAGTTTTCTGAAGTTCACAATTAAAAAACAAATAAATGCCTTCAGTGTGACATTCACGAGGGGTACTGTGAATACTGTATTTGGCGCTACCGTGCGCAGCTCAGTGGAGCACCTGACTGGCACACACGAGCCCTGGCACGGCAATGTGCAGCACCAGAGGGGCAAGGCGAGATGAAGCTTACAAAACAAAACAGAAATGCACCAAAAACCAAGACACTCAAAGGAAGTGTTTATTTACTTATTCCCAGAATTATCTTATAATCCGTTTTATGATAAGAACTATGATAAAAGTTACTCAAAGGTCCGATTCTTGACTTTACATTCAAGGTAGGAAACAGAAAAAACTGTCCATTTCATTTGTCTTCTTTGCTTTCCTTTTTTTCCCCTTTAGTCAATGGTTGAATCACAGATGCCATTTCACTTAAAGATTCAATGGATCCTTTGACTTAAGGAATCAATACAATTCTTGATCTCCACTCTCAATACATTACCAGCATTTACTCTGCTCTTTTGGAAAAAGAAGCAAGTCCCAAGTCATCACTATTGTTGTAGGCAGCAGCAACACAGAATAGGGAGAAAAGTGATTCACAATGTCCTCTTTCTACTTCTGTGAAGTGTCAGTGTCCCTCGGGGTCCATCCTCAGCCACTTTTCCCTGTACCAGTGACTGTCAAAGTCCTGTCTTTGCACGACTAGTGGCCCAGAATTGACGCAAACTGGCAAATTGTGTTGATTGTGATATGTGACGAGAGCTCCCTAGGAGCAGTGCGTGCTGGCTGCTGTTGCAACTCTTCCTTGCTGAGCGAGAGCGATGACATGTGGACGACCTCAGCTCCAGGAAGAGCCTCAAGGATGACTCCCGTCCCCAAACCTGGCGTCTAGGGTGGGCGTGGACTAGAGTCCACATAATGTTTGGCAATTCTGCAAAACTCCTATTATATATGCTCATTAGGTACAAGTCAGAACTTCCAAAACTTATTCTTGCTATTAGTGTATAATCAGTTATTAAGTTATTGTTTTTAATTTCAACTACTCTTTCCATCTTGCATATGACTTAGTTATATACTTGCCTATCTGTAGCAACATTCTGGCCTATAATTTTTCAAAAATCAGCCTTCATGGTGTAAATCATGAGCATTTAAACAGTCCCCACACTGCACACTGCTGTGCTCACATGTAACTGGAACATGCTGGGTGAGTTACAAGTATGACCCCACTTTTAGCTATCCATACAGACAATGCATAGTCACAAAAAAGACTTGTGGGCTAAACCAAATGGTTAATGTTTACCATATACATTTCTCCTTTTTGGTTTCAATTTTTTAATGAACACATGGCTTTTGTAAATTTCTTTTTATTGATTAAAAATTTAGCCAGCCGGGCGTGGTGGTGCACGCTTGTAATCCCAGTACTTGGGAGGCGGAGACTGGAGGATCCGGGTTCGCGGCCAGCCTCAGCTACCTAGTGAGGCCCTCTGCAACTTAGTGAGACCCTGGTTCAAAATAAAGAATAAAAAATAGGGCTGGGGGTGTAGCCCAGAGGTAAAATGCCCCTTGGTTCAATTCCTGGTACTGCCAAAAAACAAACAAATAAATAAATAAATAAATAAACAAACAAATAAATAAAACCTAACAAAACCCAATAAAGCAGCCATTCGTTAGTCTATATGTGAGAAAAAGGATATTCTGACAGACTGTCCTAATACAAACGCCACACTAGTGGCAGAATCAAGATACTTCAAGCAAAATGCTATGAAACCAACATCTCAGCTGCCAAAAGACCTAAAATATAGTTTAATGTCTACATCTTAAATAAACAGAAAAATATAAACATGAATCAAGTGTAAGAGCAAATGTCCATAAGTTATTCTTTTATACTTGCAACAAAAAAATTTTCAGCAAAACAAAACAGTTTATCTACTCACAGTTTCAATGCAATTAGACATTTATTGTGAAAGACACAGAATTCTAAAAGAAAAAGCCTAAGAATAATAGTAAAGAAAAAAAAAGGTCTACCACTCTGTATGTATTAGAGTTCAGGGTGACACAGAGGAGATTTTACAAGACTAAAACATCAAATTATACCCCATCATTCACTAAAAAGTTCCTTTTAAGAGAGAAATACAATCTGATATTGACATAAAATCTTCTTCACTAAGCAGTGTTCTATAGGAGCAGGGTTTCCCAGCTTTGACAGGAGATAGAGAGGTGAAGACCGCCTATATTAAAATGTATCAAGTCTTAGTTATGCTACAAAGCATTTTTTTTAAAGTTTCTTGGACCATTTACAATGGGAAGGGCAAAGTGAGTATAGCAGGTATTTTCAAAGTAAGCTAGAAATGCATTTAAGCCTTGACCATTTATTTTTCCAAATAACAATGGAAAGAGTGCTGAGTTCAGCCTAACAATTTAACTGGAAATGGCACGCGCTACCTACACAGAACCAGGAAGGCGGTGGGTTCGGGTCAGAGAGCAAGAGCACTGGAGGCGGAGCACCGCACCTTTGCCTCTCCTTCTTCTCCTGACGACTCTGTGGTTTTAATAACTGACCTATCTTTGAGATGAGAGAGTTACCTATGCACTCCACCGCCCCCTGTAGATTAGAAATATCCAACTAACTTTCAGTTAAGACAAAAAAAAAAAAAAAAAACCTGCGTTACAATTTGGACATTAGCTTTAAGACATACACCATTTAGAGCAGATAGAATGGTGAATTCAATAATTAAGGAAATAAAATGAAGGAAAAGAAATTGTTCCAATACCATAAATACAAAATAGGTTAGAGGGTAGTGTTTTGGCAAAAGTCCATAAGAACAGTCAGAAATACTGAAAAATCTGGTCTGAACTTAATATATACAACTCAGTCTTTTCTGTCTCCACAAATCTATACAAGGAAAATATGTGAACCTAGTTAAACTCAAAAGTATTTACCATCGTTCCACTGTGAAGATAAGGAAAAGAACAAGTGCTGTTACTGAGGGGCAGTGAGGCCCCACCCCTGTGTAACAGGAGCCACAAAGAATGCCACATGAAAGGTGACTGGAACTCTTCTGCTATAGAAACTAGCGAATTCTCTTCTAGCACATGCTGATGCTACAGTTGGAGTTTGCAATGTCCACCAGAAGGCTCATGTGTTGGAAGCATGCCCCCAATGCAGCAAGGATCAGAGGTGAAATCACTGAATCAGGTCTCTAACCTCATCAGCGGATTAATAGGATTAATAGGACTGAAGGTTAATAGACTAAATGGATTTGCTGAGCACTGTGGCACACGCCTGTAATCCTAGTGCTTGGGAGGGCCGAGACAGGAAGATCACTGGTTCGAGGTCAGCCTCAGCAATTTAGCAAGACCCTCAGCAACTTAGTGATACTGTTTCAAAATAAAAAAAAAAGGGTTAGGGGTGTAGCTTGGAGGTAGAATGCCCCGGGGTTCAATCCTCAGTACCTAAATAAGTAAATAAATAAACAGGATTGGAGGTATAGCTCAGTGACAGAGTGCTCCTGGGTTCAATTGTGAGTACCACAATAATAATAATGCTAATAATAATTTGAATGAGTTTACGGAGTGGTAATTTAGGGGTGTGGTGTTGGGTACTATATCTGCCCTGGTCTTGCTCTCGCTTGCTCGCCTCTTTCTCTCTCTCTCTCTCTCTCTCTCTCTCTCTCTCTCTTTCTCTCTCTCCCCATTCCAGCTACCATGATGTGAAAGTGCCTATTCTCCACCATGTGTCCTGCCACAGCTTCTGACTTGGAGCCAGCCAACTATGGACTCAAAACCTCTCAAACGTGAGCCTCCGATAAACATTTCCTCCTCTAGGTTGTGCTTGTCAGGTATTCTGGTCATAGTGATGGAAAAGTTGCCTAAAACAGTTGATAACTGGTCATTTGAATACCATTTCTGTGGCCAACTTTCAAGCATAATAGACAAATACAGGACCCTAAAGCATCCCTATCCACAAAGAGCAATCTAGTCCTATGTCCCCAAATGACAAAATCACTCTTTTGGATTCCTCTGACTTTTGCTGCCATTTCTTCTTAGGGTAATCACTAATATCCACAATTTTGATCTTCCTACCCTAGTTCCTCATTTATCTACTCAATCATCCATTTATTCTTTTTTTTTTTTTTTTTTTTTTTTTGCGGTACCGGGGATTGAACCCAGGGGCATTCTACCTCCGTGCTACACCCCTGGCCCTATTTTTTATACTTTATTTTGAAACCAGGTCTCACAAACTTGTGGAGGGCCTCACTAAGTAGAGAGAGAGACAGGGAGAGAGAGAGAGAGAGAGAGCGAGAGAGAGCGCTGAGGCTGGCCGCGAACCCAGATCCTCCGGTCTCCGCCTCCCAAAGTACTGGGATTACAAGCGTGCGCCACCACGCCCAGCATCATCCATTTATTCTAACAAACATTCATTGAATGACAACAATGCAAGCCGGGCATGGTGGCGCATGCTTGTAATCCCAGTACTTGGAAGGCGGAGACCGGAGGATCGGGGTTCGCGGCCAGCCTCAGCTACTTAGTGAGGCCCTCCGCAACTTCATGAGACCCGGTTTCAAAATCAAGTATAAAAAATAGGGCCGGGGGTGCAGCTAGGAGGTAAAACGCCCCTGGTACCATACACAAAAAAAGAATGAGAACGATTCTATGTACAGTATGAACATCCCCAGCATCTAGCTTAGGGACCAGCAAATGTTTTCTGGGAAGTAAATTACAGGCAGAAAATATTTTAGGCTTTGTGGGCCCATGATCTTTGTCACATACTGGTCTTCCTCCTCTTCTTTTTAAATAACACCTTAAAAATATAAAAACCATTCCCAGCCTCAGGGGCCTTACAAAAGCCAGACATAGTTTGGAGCTGGCCAAGTAACAATGATTTGTGATGCTTAATACATATTTTTAAATAAACTAGGCCGGAAAAAAATGTCATTCCTGCTCTCAGAAAGACTAAAAGTGCAGTGGAGGAGGAAACCAAAGAGATTCAGTACCGCCCAATTCATACTATGAATGAGGTATGCACAAGACAATGATTGCTTAGTACTCAGTGAGGGTTAAGGTGTGCCAGACACTTATTCTAAGTGCTTGATGTATATTAACTAATTTCTTTTACTAGAACAACCCTATAAGGTAAGTTTTTAAAATTATTCCCATTTACATATAAGAGCACTGAGATGGATATTTAGTAAATTTCCCAAGAACACTTAAGAGCAAGAGTTGAGCAGTTGTTTTAGCATGGACAGTCTGCCTCTGGGACAAGTCCTGCACTGAATTCCATTCGCTATGGTGCTACGGGGCAGAGACGAGATGAGGGGCAGTAGCTAAGTCAGATAAGAAAGTCAGGACACACTCCTCTAAGAAGTAGAAACAAGTGAAATCAGGAGCATGAGGGTGGAAAGGTATAAAAAAACGTAGAACCTGGGGAGGGAAGGAGGCGTGGTGCACAGGACAAGTCCAGGAAGCAGCAGATGGTGCAACATGGTTAAAGTGGAGAGAAATGGGGTAGAAAGGGAAGCAAGACCACATTACGACTTACTCCATATTTAAGTTGCAACTTCACCTTAACCTAGAGCTTAAATTGTATCCTTAGAGCTGTGTGGTTTTAAGGGTTTTAAGCAAGACATATGTTTTTAAACTTTATTTCTTGCAGTTCACTGCAGCAACAACATGAATAGATAAGAGGGGAAAGTGTGGAGACAGCGAGGGGCCAGCACATGAACCCAGGTGCGGGAGCTAAAGCAGTGGCCTTGAGAGGGGAAGAAGCGCGTCTGAGCAGCACCAGGAAGGAAGCCTGGTGCCAGTGAGAACGCCCAGCTGAGCGGAGGCGCAGGTGAGCACCAGCATCAGGGCAGGGGCGCGGCGAGGGTGTGGGGCAGGTTGGGTATGTCTAATTTCACGTGGCTATGGGGGAGGTTCAGCAGACAGCACAGGCCTAGGATTAAGAGGAAGGCCTGTCTTATTCCTGGTCACACTGCTCCTCGCAGAGTGACCAGCTCCAGAAGGAGCCCACACTTTTTAAAATTGTCACTTCTATTCACCACTCTAACCATATCAACACAACTCTCTTAAACCTACACAGCTGAAAGCCACGGATTCCTTTTTCTACAGACTTGGGGCTTCCTTATTCACTGTTTCATTAATCAGCCGCCTGCCTGGTATATATATACAACAGAGCCCTGAGGCCAGGGATGGTGGTGCGTACCTGCAAACCCAGCAACTTGGGAGACTGAGGTAGGAGGATCGCAAGTTCCAGGCCTGCCTGGGCAATTTGGTGCGATGCTACCTCAAAATAAAACTTTAAAAAGACTGGGATGTAGCTCAGTGGTAAAGTGCCCCTAATTTCAATCCCCTGCGCCCTGTTGTCCCCAAACAAAAAGAGCCCCTGCAAGAGACAGGAGAGAGGAGACTGCTGTGAAGGGCTTCACAGCAATCTCCAACATAAGCAAAGGCTCTTTAGATTCTCCCCTCTGCAACGGGGCGTGGGAAGCACAGGGCCTGGGGGTCACCGCAAGGATGCGACCTTTCAGGTTCCAGATGCATGGTAAAGATAATGCTGCACAAGCGCGAGGGGGGGCTGGTTTAAGAAGGCATTTATATGCACCATGCTGAGCAAGATAAACTTGAGCTAAATGTCTATTCATATTTGTTTATTGGAGGATGGAGATAATATCATAAATGCAGGTTTCTATTACTTAGCCACCGCGATTGTACCTTGTGTTTGACAACCATTTCTAATCTGCACTACTGACATTTTAGGGCTGGACAGTTCTTTGATGTGGGGCTGTCATATGCATGCTCTGAAGCATCACGACCTCAAACCATTAGATGCCAATAGTGCCTTTCTTTGTCCTGACTGTGGCAATCAAAAAATGTGTCCAAAGCTGGGCACTGTTAGTTCCAGCTACTCAGGAGGCTGAGGCAGGAGGATCACTTGAGCCCAGGAGTTGGAGGCCAGTCTGGGAAACACAGCAAGACCCCATCTTGAAAAACAAAACTGTCTCCAGACAGTGTCAAACGTTTCCTGGGAGCAAACCCAGCCACACTGGGAACAGCTCTAGACCCCACAAACTTACTTAACACCCCCTTCTGCGCTTCCCCTGCCAGCTAGGATTTCCTCTTTACTTTGATTCCTAGAGTGCTCTTTCACATTCAGCAGGCCAATCTTTTGTTATACAAACAACTCTCCAAACTTCCTTCATAAAAATCCCAAGCAGCATAATTACATCCCAGGGTCTGAAAGCATAAATATTTACATGCTACTGGAAGGCATGTAAATCTCCACAAAAACCTTCAGTTTGCCAGTAAATTTGCCTAACAACATGCTGGTCAATTGTAAAGCTCTTCTAATATCTTTCATGTGCTCAATATTTAGTTCTCTAAGTATTTAAGAAGTTCTAGTATTCTTGAATTCAACTTTATAGCTACCATTTATTGAGCCCTTACTGTTTCAATAACTATTCTAAGTATTGTGTATACATTATCCTCAAAAAAGCTCAATATACAGAAAAGTCAATAGAGACACAGAGAAACAGGGCGTCAGGATTCAAGCCCAGGCAGTTGGCTCTAGAACCCCATTCTTAAGCCCTCGACCACTCTGCCTCCTAAATGTCAGTAAAAACTGCATCTGTTCGACCGTGTCAAGATTTTACGACCTGAGCTCGTGCACAATTCCAATGTCTTGTTTGTATTTCTTGTTTTTCCTACAAGAGCATAAGAAAAACTACTGAGATCATGTACAGTTCAACGACCTCTTGAACAGAGCCATCATTTTGGGGCCCAGCACAGGAATTAGAACATAGTTGTTCCCCAGTAAATACTGGCTGAACGAATGCATCCAAAATCCTCTTAATAGCCAGTGTGAAGTATTTGTGTGTCTGGCTGGCTGGCTGGCTGGCTGGCTGGCTGGCTGGTTGGTTTAGGGATTAAACCCAGGTGGGCTCTACCTCTGAGTTACACCCCAGCCCTTTATATTTTTTACTTTGAAACGGTGTCTTGCTAGTTGTGGAGGTTGGTTGGCCTTGAATTTGTGGTCCTCCTGTCTCAACCTCCCAAGTACTGGGATTACAGGCTTGCACCACTGGGCCCATCTGGAAGTTGACTTTTTTCCCCCTGCCTTTTGTCATTCCTTTTCTGGACTTTCCTTCAGAGAAGAATTACTCAAGCACCATTTCCTGTTCTACATTTCGGACACAGTGGTCATTTTGATTCAAGGGTAGAAAAATACTTTGCTTCCATAACCTTTCTCTTAAAATCCAGAACTAGTCTTTTAGCTATAGTACTTCAATCTGCTTTCTTTTTTCTTTTTTGGGGGGGTACTGGGGATTGAACCGAAGGGCATTCTACCTCTGAGCTACACCCCCAATTCTATTTCATTTTTTTTACTTTGAAACAGGGTGTTGCTAAATTGCCGAGGGCCTCCCTAAACTGCTGAGGCTGGCCTTGAACCTGCAATCCTTCTGTTTCAGCCTCCCAAGTACTGAGATTACAGGTGTGTGCTACCATGCTCAATCAATCTTCTAGCTTCAAACAATAAATGACAATGACTTTTAAATTCTCTTTAGTAACTGCAAATATAAACTGGATTCTTTTCTTGCAAACACATTACATTAAACTTGCGCTGTGGTTCTTTTGCCATTTCCCCACATCGAGACAATCACAGTCTGTGGCATTTACTACTGGTCTAGTTCTCCCGAATAACTGATGTCCACTTTAACACTGGTCTGCAAACGGACCTCTGGAGAACTGTGGACCTTACATTTCTTCATCGAAATCAGATCCAAATGAAGACTGAACACTCCGCCCTCGTCCAACGAGCATGTACTCTTACCGTGCTTAAGATATTTAGCATGGGGGCTGAGGGACATGACACGATTTATATGAATGGCTTTGAAAAAGTGATCTGCACTATTGTTACCTGGCGCTTTCAAAGTGCTTAATGGATGTGAGTCCCACGGTCCTTCTTTATTGGAATGACACAGCACAATGGCAAGCACATGTGGACACTTAAAGCCTTTGGCTTGAGGACCACTTGAAATCTACGCTGAATTTAGCACAATTAAGTTCAGAGAAAGTGCTGGAAAGAACAAGCTGAAAAAAAAAAGAACTGTAAAAAAAAGGATAAGACTGTTAAAAGACCATGCAGAGGAAATAATCACAATAAAAGAGGGAAAGAGGTCAAAGGTTCACAAAAACCTAAATTAAAATCATTTTGAAGAAGAGAAAAACAAAATTGGCTTGCAACACACCTTGACCCTCACATTTAAACAAAGCAAAGGTCATGTAAAATTCTAATGTCTGGTGGACTCTCTCTCAAGTAACTGTCATGGCGATTCTGGTCGGCACTGGCACAGAATGATGACTGCAGAAAGAGTTTTGTTGAGAGACTGAAAACACAGTCACTAATGGCAAGCAGTTACCTTTCCACATCCTTTAAATGAACGGACTAGCTATAAAAGCGAACAGAAAAGAAAAAAACCTAAATAACAAAAAATGATAAAAATCTCTGCAAAGCAATGGGGCTCGAGCACCCAGCATCTCTGCCATGTTTCATACCCACTCTACTTTCACAAGTCCAACAGAGAAGCTTTAATTCTTGAGATCACAAGTTTACTACACACTTTCAAATACAAATCATTTTGGCAAGTCGGAGCTCTTATCCGGTTTCCAGTTCCCACTAATCGCCACTTTTTTCCTCGCTAGAGAAGTGAACCTGCGGCTGGTCCTTCTACGTGTTCTCGTCCATCACCCAGCCCCATCAGTTCTGATGTGTTCTCTCTGCTGTGATTGCATCCTCCCCTGCTCTAAAGTATGTCTCTCCTCATCTTTAGAGCAGTCCTCAAGCTCTTACAGCTAAATTACCAAGTATTTCTATATTTACCTGGATTGCAAGGGTAGGTCCCTTAACCCTGGGATATATTCTGTCATGTGGGGAAGGCACAACATCTACGGAACAAGAAACGGTTGAGAATAAACCTACATTTAAAAACTGCTAACAGCTCTTGTCCGCAACCTAGGATAGAAGTCAGTTGTAGAAGACAAATTTCTTCACCAATGCTAGCACCTTTTTAAAAACAAACATGTTTGCTACATCTCACTGGTGACATGCGATCCCCTACCACCAACACCTAGGAACTCCTCCACAGGTAGGCACTACTTAGTGTGTGCTCCTTAAATGCGGTCAGGCTTATGTGTAAACACCGTACACCAATACAGTTAGGAGGAAAGACAAGAATGCGGGACACCAATTGCGTTCCAACAGAATGTAAGTATCTTGAACATATGTAATTATTTATTCTCATTAATTTACCAAACTAAATGCAGTCAAGTGGAAACTACCAAGTGATCATTTCATTCATAAAGTGCATGGTTTACATAAACACACTCAAAGACAAAAATACGCACCCATGTGAGATAGAAGGGCTGAAAACCAAACCTAGGTTTAAAGTTACTTTAAATTTCATCACCATAGAAAGATAAATGAAGGGGGGAGCCGAGTGACGACTGCCAGACAGCTGGTATACCGTAGGCATTGCGATGTTCCTGATGAAAGCAGGATCCCTACGCTGGCATGTCTTCCTGGGAACACCTAAGGGGGGACAGGTGGGCAGAGTTTCCAGACAATCTGAACAGACTCAAGTCCAGTTCAGGAACTGGCTGGTTCTTCCTGATCTTTAGCTTCTGAACTTGCTGAATGATAGACAGGAGACATTTCATTCATCTTTGAGGCCTCCATGGATTACGTTTCACCTAAGATTTCTTGAAAGTCAAATTTATGGGCCAGTGAGAGATATCTTAAGTGGACAGAAAGGACAGATTAGACATTGAACCACTTGCTATTCACGAACTGCCTTCACGGGCCTGCTGCTGGGCATATGGCAGTGGGTAAACAGACTGGGTCCCACCCCTCTTCAGAGTTTTCAGTCGCATCACAGAGATCTATAATGACAAATTATGATAAATACTATAAAGGAAAAGAACAGACCACTATGAAACCACATATCAAGAAGCAGTTCTTATATGGAAACTGTCTTTGCATTGAGATGTAAAGAATAAAACGGGAACCAACCAGGCAAAGAGCATGGTACCCGTGAGAATCTGCACAGAGGCCTGAGTGGCTCAAGTGCACAGGGGGACAGGAAGGGGGACGACAAAGCAGGCACAGGGAATGTTCTTTACCCTCAGAGCAATGGGAAACAATTTTAAGCAGGAGAGTAACAAGATTAGATTTATACTTTCAAAAACCATTGTAGCCTAGCTTCAGTGTAGCAAGAAATGAAAGGAAGGTTCTGGGGCCGTCACAGTGCTCCAAGGGCAGACGGTAATTCTTTATAGACTAGGACAGCAGAGGACATGGATGGGGCGGGGGGGGGGCGAAGAATGAGTCAGGGTCTTTGACTTGGACAACTGGACTGAGTAAGGTGATGTTGGTCACTGAAGTGCAGTACACAGGGGAATCCATGTAGCATCAGCAAATACTGACTTTTCTACCTTTCTCACACCCCCAAATTTCTTTCTAACATCTCAGAATTCCTGTTTTTACTGTCTTAAGCAATAGGAGGGAGGGAAGAAAGATGAATCAGAAAAAAATGGACTACAAGTTCAAATTCTCATCTACATAGGTCTCCCTCCACCTAGGCAAATCAGCAAATCCTAACAGGTTATCCCAGGTGTGGATATAGAACCTGGGAATGCTCCCATTTTCTTCCCCAGTGGCTGCCACACTTCTAAGCATGAGAGGGAAGAATAGAAGGTATTGTCCCTGAGACACACAGAATGTGGGCCCTTCATGTAGCTTAAAATACTCAATTTACACATTTTGGAAGTCCTAATGCTTTCAAGAAAGATTGCCCATCTCAACGTGTGTGGCTCAAATGGGGTTAAAATATACCTGTGTAAAAACTTTTCCAAATAGCTCTTCTGATGTTTAAGGACTGTAACCTCCCGTGTTCTAAAGAAGAGAGAGCAATAAAGTTCTCAGGGGACTTGGAACAGGAAGTTAGATTGAGTTCTGAATATTGTTTGAGTTTTTGAAGGCAAATTGTGTCTAGTGAGTAGGAATGACTTAAGGAGCCAGACTAAGAATGCCGCCCCCCAGGGTGATATCATCAAGTCAAAAAGAGAAAGAAAAAGGAGAAGGAGGAAGAGAAGGAGGAGAAGGAAAAGGAAGGTAATGTTTACTGTGTTGGCATTGTGCAGAAATAATCAAATAATTCACTAGAAAAAGCATGTATTCCTGATGAGTAAATAAGAACATAGAAGAGAAACTTAATGGTAAATTCCTAATCCTAGGGGAAAACCCTATACCATTCTTCTAACATACTGAGGAAAATCCCTTACTTCTATGGTCAGCAAACTCGTTCTGTAAGGGGCCAGGAAGTAAACATTTCAGTGTTCAGAGGCCACATTTCAGTGTTTAGAGTCTCCGTCACAACTACCGAAGCTGCTGTCCTTGCACAAGAACAGCCACAGAGATAGCGTAGATGCTGCATACACAAATGGGTGTGCATGTGTCCCAGTGGAAGTTTATCTATGAATACTGACATTTCTGAGTCATATAATTTATTATGTCATGAGATATAATGCTACTTCTTTTCCCATCTAAAAATGTAAAAGCCATTCTTTGCTCACGGGCCATTCAAAAAGAGAAGTGTGTCGGATCTGCCTTGGGGACCACTGTTTGCTGTGTTCCCATCAATGTCTGTGGAAATAAAAATGTTAAATACCTCTAAAAATATTTTGCTTATTGCTACTTCACTAATTTCCCCTCCTTGGGCGCAGCTTTCTGCTTCTCAAGTCGTTGTTTCAGCAGAACCCTTCTCTCCTCCCTTCCTCTAGGGAACAGCTTGAATGTTTTAAAATCAAAATCTCTCTATCAGAAAAAAAGAGACACCATCTCAACTTTTTATAAACCCTACTTCCTGGAACTCTTGTAGTGCTCCCAACCTTTAGTAAGCAGAGGTTCCACCACCCTTACTGTGCCCGTTCTTTCAACATCACTTAAGTCTCCTGCGGTACCATGGGCCCCTGTGAACCTTGGCAGTCTGGCTGCCTTGGTAAGATCGCAGGTTTCAGTCGCAAATACACTTGATGCTTAAAAGCTCTCCAGTAACTAACTGTTCAAACGCCTTCTAAGGAAACTCAGGAAAAGAGCTGGTCCGTTGTGCTAAATTGTTTCTCTCTCCACTTTCCCAGTTAGGTGTTCTTCTTTATTTTTAAATTTTTACTTTTCTAACTACTATACTATAAGCCAGGCATGGTGGTGCACACTTGTAATCCCAGTACTTGGGAGGCTGAGACCAGAGGATCCGGGTTCTTGGCAAGCCTCAGCTACTTAGTGAGGCCCTCTGCAACTTAGTGAGACTCTGTTTCAAAAAATAAAGAACAAAAAAATTGGGCTGGGGGTATAGCTCGGAGGTAGAGTGCCCCTGGGTTCAATCCCCAGTACCGCAAAATAAATAAATAACTACTATACTATGGTTATATTATTAATATTATTATGATTAGACAATGATCTAAATGTTTTAAAGACTCAACATCTTTAAATTTGAAGCCACATGGTTCTAAAATGTTAAATTACTGAAATAAAAATAAAGTTTACGTTTAACTTATAACATTTGAAATAAGTTAAAATCGACACCAACTTGGAAAGTTACATGAAAAACCTGGAAATGTCCAGTTGTTTATTTCACAGAAGTGACCCTCTACGTGAGAACCGCATGGATGCGTCGTCTCTGATGCAGGGCTGACTGGATTAGCATGGAAAGCACGTGGGGTCAGTGGAAAGCCCTGTGGCGGGGCAGCATTGTGTTCCTGAAAAGTGACGGGCAGGAGGGCGCTCAACAGAGAAGGAGGTCTCTCTCTCCTCACCCATACACAGCAAGTGTTTAATGCACCCACATTAAAATGGTTCCCAGTGAATTCAGCAGGATCGTTAACAGCCCAAAATACCAGAGTTTAGCAATCTGTGTGTGACTGTGAAGTCATTTCTCCTGAAGACAGATGCCTTCCCAAGGAGCAAAACCAGAAACCAGAAAAGCAATCCGACCTCTGACCAAGAGCAAAAGCAAGAGAAGATCACGACTGCCAGCCTCCCTCGCGCTCTCCTGAGGCTCCTGGCTGCATCTTAGGACATCTTGCACAGACCACAGAAATGGTCACCTCCTACGTGATCCGAAGCAAGAAGCGCTTTGCCTTTTATTTTGCTGCCAAGTGCATAAAACAACGGATTCTTGCCAACTACTATATCCCAAAACATGAAACCAAGGAATGGTTCCTGAAAAGCAACATCCAGGGTCCATGAAAGGTCAAAACATCTAATGTTAAATCCTTAAGAGAAAAAAAAAATCCAATGTGCTATGTCTTTACATCTGAGTATCATGTGGGGAAAAAAAGTAGGAATATTTAAAAATCTCGTAAAAATTTTTAAAAATTCCTATTTCTACAAAGGAATTATTTCTTTAATGCTTCTTTTGTTTTTAGTACTGGGGATTGAACCCAGGAGCATTCTACCCCCAAGCTACAACCCAGCCCTATTTTTTTTTTTTTTGAAGCAGAGTCTCGCTAAGTTGCTGAGACTGGCCTCAAACCTGCGATCCTCCCGTCTCAGCTTTTCAAGCACTGGGATTACAGACAAGGGCCACCACGCCCTGCTATTTCTTTAATTCTTTACTGTTCCTTTTAACTCACTGAATCATCTCTATAATGCTAAAAGAGCAGACCCATAACTCAGAAAGCATTCGAGATGGCTCTTGAACGAGATGGTTAAATCACAAACTTCCCACCATAACTTCAACAGTACATAAAAAGAAAGCATAGACTGTCAGAAATTCAACTCTTGTACTTTACTGTACTAAAAGTTTTAATTTAAAAAGAATACTAAGCCGGGCGTGGTGGCGCACGCTTGTAATCCCAGTACTTTGGGAGGCGGAGACCGGAGGATCGGGGTTCGCGGCCAGCCTCAGCTCTCGCTCTCTCTCCCAGTCTCTCTCTCTCTCTCTCTTTCTCTCACTCCTTAGCGAGGCCCTCCGCAACTTCGTGAGACCCGGTTTCAAACTAAAGTATAAAAAATAGGGCCGGGGGCGTAGCGCGGAGGTAGAACGCTCCTGCGTTCAATCCCCGGTACCGCAAAAAAAAAAAAAAATAATAATAATACTAAAAAGAATATTCCTTTTCCTCCTATCATCCCTCTTTCCATCTTTCTGACACCCCCCCCTACCCTGCCACATACCATTTACTGACTATCCAATTTCTTTTAAAGAATAGAAAATAAACAAACCCATAGTCTAACCCTCCAGTCCTCAGGCACTCCATCATTGCGGTGAACTAGGACAGTCTCTAGATACTTCAATGAACTTGCTAACCTGACAGTGTTCTCCTCAATGATTAACAGCAAATATCTAGAACCACACACTCCTTCCCAAACACAACTGATGCACAACAACATAACAATCTTATAACCAGTAAGATAATTCCAAGTGTTGGAATGTGAACTTTCAATAATTTCTCAAATTTTAGGTTTGGTCCTATGTAGGTTACCCCTTTCTTCTTTCTCATTTAAAGACACACCCCGTCCCACCCCCAGGGCTTGGTTATTCTCAGTTAAAAAGTAACATGGGACAACGAACTTATAGCTACACCATATATATGACACCAAACTGCAAACATCCAGTGAGAAGGAGATTAGCAAGAAATCCTCAGCAATTAAATTGATCCCTATTTGCTTGTCTTGTTACATGGACAGAGCAAACTATGGAGAAACGATGTTATTATTTACAAAACAGGCTATTAAAGGCAGAGAGTAGAAGAGCAGCAGGGACTGCCCCGGATTCTGGGGTGGCAGCTTCTGTGCCGCTCATTCTCCCTTCTTGTGGGGTTTCGCTTGTGCACATGGCTCTCCACTGCCATTTCTACCGGGTAGTTTTTTAAAAGGAGATAAAGCAACTGTATAAGAATGCCTGAAGACATCAAAGAGCCAGAGCGTCCCTGGACGTGTGTGGTACAGGAGGAGAGGAGGACGACGTGAGGTAATGAGGAGCTGCTGTATTTACCTTATGTGCAGGGCATGTGGACAACAATAGGAACCACGCAGGGTGCACTTTTGGTCAAAAAAGAACATGGCAGCCTAATGGGAGGCCTTTGTTCTTCAAAAGGGTCTCCTTTTCCCCTTTTGTGCTTCACTTAATTCATGGCATCTGAACTGCTCTTGAACTTGACAGACTGAGAGAAAGAAAGGGAGAAAAGGGGGGAGTCAGGCACACAAAGAGAAGGGAAAGGAGGTGCTTCAAAGAGAATTCATTGGAAAAAATTAGTTCTACTGCCTGTTTTGATGAAGTTTTGGAATTTTAAAGGAGTTAGAAAATATGTCAGTGTTAAAATAGATTTTATTTTCCAGAGATTATAATGAGTAATAAAGAAAATAAGGCACAAAATTAATTATGTACTAAGTACTTAATACAGATTTTTTCCCACTACATATATTTCTTGAAATAATAGTAAGAAAACATCTGATTTTCAATAGTTTTATAAAAGATAAACATTCTACAAGCAGAACCAGTAATTAAATGATTTCCCAGCTTAGGGGAATTTTAACTTGGGGGAAAATAAACACCACCACAAAGTCACCAGCGCCACCTGCAGGATAAACACACATGTGCATTCTACAGTATAGTTCAAAGCCTAAGATGTTAAAAGACTATGATGCTTCCACTTTGGAGTCAAGAATTAATTTTTTTTAAGCAGCAAATAACTTTGGATAGAGAACAAAGCCCTAGGAATCTCTGGCCAATTCTAAGTATTCACTAATATAAATATAGAACGGCAGCTGCTTCAGAACAATAAACGATCTGCTGTACAGTGAGTGACTGTCTCATGGCTTTAGAATAGATTTCTTTTTCTGAATATAAAATACACACTTATTATAAAACAAAAAACTCTGAAACATAGGAAGTTATTCTACTCCCATTAGATTTAGTATTTCCCAGCTGGGTACAGTGGCACATAACAGTAATCCCAGTACTTGGGAGGCTGAGACAGAGGATCACAGGTTTGAGGCCAGCCTCAGCAACTTAGTGAGACCCTGTTTCAAAATTAAAAAAAAAAAAGTGGCTGGGAAGTGTAGCTCAGAGGTAGAAAGTCTCTGGGTTCAACCCCCAGTACCCCACTAAGAAAAAAAGATTTAGTATTTCCCCATGTCTTTCTTTCCATATGTGTCTCTATGTAATTTTGTGTTTTATGTTATATGTAGTATATGGTATTTCACTGTAAATATGCAGTAATGATTTGTGACCAACATGCTTTTGATAGATATTGAATTATTTCCATTTTTTCCACTTTACAAAGCTTCAAGAAATAGCACTGTGGGTATATCTTTCCTTACTGGTATAAATGTTTCTGGAAACAAATGGTTAGAATAGAATTCCTAAAATTTTAAGTATTACCAAATTGTTCTCCAATAGTTGTGCCAAAGGTAACTTTCCAATATTATGTGTTTGTTTCCCCTACTCCTAGACAACAGCAGTCTTTTAAATATCTGACAGATGATAAATCATTCTAGAAAATCTATATATAATTCCCTTCAAACTGAGAATATGACAACTTTATTCCCACCATTTACTGTTGAAAAGACTTTGTAAAATAAGCATTTGTAAGCTTTCTTTAGAGCCAATCATTATCTTATAGTCCTATCTCAATTTCTTCTTATATAGGATGACTTCCCAATGCATTACTCATCACAATGCGCTCCGAAAGTACAATTCCACCCTCAGAAGAGAGCAAGCCTGAGAGGATTTGCTGTGAGTCCCAAAGGCAACTGGAAACACAGCAGAGCATATGAACACCCCCTTCCCAGGAGAGCCTTGCGAGGCATCGCTCAACTGAACTGATGTGCACACACGTGAAAGTAGGTCAGACCCAGTGTGCTTGTTAAGAGTAAGTCACACCTCGTACAGATGAGACGCTATCTAAACGTCCAGGTCTGTGGGTGCGATGGCCTTCAGGGTTAGCACTGACCTAAGATGCAGCCTGAATCGCAATGCCCAAGGCAGGGCTGCTCAAGCTCAGCACCACTGACGTCTGGACCCGCCGACTCTAATGGGGAAGGGAAGCGGGCTGCCCAGGGCACCGCAGGGTGGGCAGCAGCGTACCTGGCCTCTAATCATTAGATGCCACTAGCATCGTCCCACAAGTTGCGACAATCAACGGCGTCTTCAGACATTGCCAAATGTTCCCTAGGAGGTGAGGGGTGGGGTGGGCAAAATCCTGCCCAGGTGAGAACTGCCACCCTCCGATACTGAGGAACTATCACATTCATTTCACAATGGCATGCGCTGTCGCACAAGCTCCATTTCAAAAGTCTACAGAGGGCTGGGGTGTAGCTCAGCTCAGTGCTAAAGCACCTGCCTAGCCTGCGTAAGACCTTGGGTGTGATCCCTAGCAACACACACACACACACACACACACACACACACACACACACACACACACTTAAATGAAAGTTTAAAATATTTTAAATAGTTAAAATACTTAGCAAATGCTTATCGCCACACTCTGAAACCACCAGTGAAATGGCAGCATCCAAGAGACAAAGTAAAATGACTCTAAATTACTAACTTAAATCACTAGCAGTTTAGAGAAAGAAACATTAAACGTGTGAGTAAAGCAAGAGTCTGGGCTACTTGATCACCGTGGACTACCCCGTGGAACTGATCTCTACAACAGATCTAGGATCCAGGCCTCTGCGCCTCTCACAGCCTCCCTCTCACAGCCCCATCACCGCTCGTGGACACCCGGACCTGTCCACGGCTCTCCGCATCCCCTGCAGACTCTACCAAGCCGCTCTAGTCTATTCATTCAGCTGAATGCCTGCTACAGGCTGCACTCTAGTACTAAGAGGACATCATGCACACTCTTCAAAATTCTTTAGCCAGTGAAACATACTCTAGAATAAGGCAGGTTAGATCAGAAGGCAGTAAGAACTTGGGTGAAAAAGAAAACAGGGAAGGATGGGCAGAGGTGGGGTCTGGCGTTCAGTGCCACAGCCACAGAGGGACTTGCCGGCTATGAAAGTCTGAAGAGCAGGAGCGAAGCCAGGGCTAGCTATTGGGAAAGCATCCCGGGCCAAGGAGCACGTCCCGAGGTGGCAGGCCTCTGCTTCACTCTGAGTAAAGCGGGAACCCTACAAGACCTGGAGCAGAGGAGAACCATGACCTAACATTTTACAGGAAAACACTGCTAACGGTGTCGAGAACAGGCTGCAGGGCTGCGAGGGTGGACCCCAGGAGCAGGACAGGAGATAGAGACTCAGGCAGGGGAAGGGGAGATGATGAGAGGGGCTGGATTTTGAATCTATCATTATTTTTTTTTCCTTCTCTCTTCTTGGTACTAGGGATTAAACCCAGGAGCATTCTACCTCTGAGCTACGACCCTAGCCCCTTTTATTTTGAAACAGGGTCTCACTAAGTTGCTGACACTGCCTCAAACCTGCCCTGTGATCCTCCAGTTTCAGCCTCTTAAATACTGGGTTTACAGGCGTGCACCACCATGCCTGGCTCTACCATTATTATTTTAAAAACATAAATTGGATTGTGTCACTCTTCAATTCAAAAGACCTCCACTGCCATTTTCCCCCAATGGACTTTATATAAAATGCAAAATACACTACGGTCTAAAAGGCTCTGTATGACCTGGTCCCTGTCTAACTCTTACAGCTTCATCTTACTCATATTCCTCAGTAATCAAAATGCATTCTGCCCACACCGACCTTCAGGGCATCCAACACCCCACATTCTTTTCCACCTAAGGGGCCTGGGAGCAAACTGTTCTCTGTGCCTGGAAAGCCCTCTCACTCTGCCTTGCCTACGAGCTCTGGTATGACAAGTCTCAGCTTAAAAGTCGCTTCCTCCAAAGACCTTCCCTGACATGCCACTCTAAATCAGCTTCACTCCCTTCCCCATTACTTTCTCTCAATGTACCCCAAAGTACTTTTCCTTGAAAGGCCCCACCACAGTTTATAATATGTGGTTTAATTATTATTAATGGTTAATGTTTCTCTCTAGACTGTAGGCCATGAAGAGCAGGGACAGCTTCTGTGTCACATACCATCAAGTCCCCATGCTTGTCACATAGCAAGTATTAACAATACTTGAGTGCAGGACAAGAGCGACGTCCCAGCTCTGCCAGACGTGACTTGGCCACTTGAGTCCTCAGATTCTCAACATACGCCTGCCCCTGCATCTTCAGACTCTGTGATGGTCAGAAGAACCACAGGGAACGAGACACAGCCATGGGACGCCGACCCTCAGGAGCAGCTGTGCGAGGCGGTGGCGAGGGAGGGGTGGAAGAGGTGGAGTGGGAGGCCTGGAGCTGGACTGGGGGTCTGGACTTCACTCGGCAGCCAGAGGGTGGAAGAGATGGAGTGGGAGGCCTGGAGCTGGACTAGGGGTCTGGACTTCACTCGGCAGCCAGAGGGTGGAAGAGGTGGAGTGGGAGGCCTGGAGCTGGGCTGGGGGTCTGGACTTCACTCAGCAGCCAGAAGGAGCAGCGTGAAAGGCTTCTGGAGCAGTGTGACACGACACTCAGAACGAACCTTATCTTCTGAAGATCTCTCTCTAGGGTGAAACTAACCGAAGAAGAGTATGAATGCAAAAATCTGAACTAGAAGCCAACAGGTGAATGGGGCCTCAACCAGTTGGATATGAGAACACAAACAGAAATCTTTTCTTACATCCTCATTAGTGAAGATTCTTAGTGTTATTTGATAGCTAAAGTAAGCTTACATTTTAGTTATGTTTACACAGAAAACAAAAAAAAGTGATCCAACAGTGGAAAATACTTTCATTTTCTCATTAATTCATTACTAACAATGCTACCAGATTAATCTTCCAAAGCATGGCTCAGATCATATTACTCAAAAAACTCAAGCGGCTCCCCACTGTCTACTGAATTAAGTCCAAACACCTTAGCCTGATATTTAAGACCCTACACAAACTGGCCCCAACTTACTTACTTGGACCCCCCTATATTCCAGCCAAATGCAACTACTTCTGCTTCAGGCTTTTTCTGCCTGTACCAGACCTTGCTTCACACTCTTCCTTTCGAAATGCAATCCCACTTTCCACTCATAACCCACCTGTCACAATCCCACCCTCGCAGCCCAGGCCAGCTCACGGGGCACTGTCGCTCCAGCATGCTTCCTCAGACTGCCCCCGTGCAGCGCCCCTCCCACTCCCAGGGCTGAGCAACTGACTGCACTCTATCTTGAAGGGCTCTTCCCTTATGTTTTATCTTCCCAATTAAATTATAAACAACAACTACCTCCCCCCAGCTTTGTAAAACTAAGATGGTGCATATGTACAAAAAAGCAAACAATTTGCACTTTATATACTCTGTTCTATGAACACATTCCCTTTGAAAGCAGGACCTGTTTCTGATTCATTTTTGTTTCTTGCGTTTCTTTGAACAAAGTATGTACTTGGCCAATTATTCATTGAAACAGCCAAAAACTTTAAGTCAAATAAAAAATTTGGCTGGATCACTCAGGTCTTCCTTATTGAGCCACATTAAAAGAAAGAAGCAGCCAGGCCTGGTGGCACACACCTGTAATCCCAGTACTTGGGAGACCGAGACAGGAGGCTCATAGGTTCAAGACCAGCAGCCCACAGTAACTTAGCAAGACCCTCCCTGTTACAAAATAAAAAACAAAACAGAGCTGGGAGTATAGCTCAGAGGTAGAACACCCCTGGGTTCAATCCCCAGTAGCACAAAAAAGTAAAAATTCACAGTAGATTTAATGACAGGGAATCAAGTGACAGTGGACTCTAATTAAGAAAACTGTTATTACCCTTCCAAAATAATTCTATTCTTGTTGTTAGTCGACTTATATTATAAAATTTCTTACTCAATTACTATTACATTTTGAATGTTGTTACTTAAAAAATGTATGGAAATTTGTCTTTTCTCTTGTTAGATAATAACCATGGTTTTTGGCCAGTGGCAGTGATGCACACCTATAATCCCAGCTACTCAGGAGGCTGAGGCAGTATGATCACAAGTTTGAGGTCAGCCTCGGCAACCTAGCAAGACCCTGTCTCAAAATAAAAAATAAGCCAGGCATGGTGGCACACACCCAGGCTGTGATAGAAGGATCACAGATTTGAGGCTAGCCTCAGCAACTTAAAGAGACCGTGTTTCAAAATAAAAAATCAAAAGGGCTGGGGGCATAGGGTGGAGGTAGAATGCCCCTGAATTCGATCTCCAGTACCCAAAATAAAACACAAAGGCTGAGGATGTAGCTGAGTGATAGAATGCTTGTCTAGCATGTGCAAGGCCCTGGTTTTGATCCCCAGTACCATATAAACAAACAAACAGGGCTGGGGATGTAGCTCAGTGGTAAAGTGTTTTAACCCCCAGTACAGAAAAAGAAAAAATAAATCCCCTGATTTTGCTTTCTGATCTACAAAGTCTAAAATATTTACTCTCTGGCCCTTTATAGAACAGATACACCAACGTCTGATTAGGAGCTTACGCAGGTCCCCTGTGGACATATGAAGATGATATAAATGACACACAGCTGGCCATTAGGCATCAGTAGATACGTACTAGATAATATCAGTAAGAAAAAAGCAAACAAAGAAATTAATCCAATTATGAATACATTTGCAATTTATAATAAATGCTATGAAGGAAAGAGGAAATTGAGTTAGTTTTAACAACCAGTTGCCAAAAAAATACCCAAGAATTGCACATAGTGCGGCACGTCGAGAGGGGAGGAAGGAGGAAGTCGCTGGTTCTTGTCTTCTTCAGTCACCTCCCAGAAACGATGGAGATATTCCCAAGCTATTTTATTTGGAGTCATCATACAACTAGAAGCGACTACATTGGTTCAGCCAGAACTGTGACATACACCTATAATCCCAGTAATTGGGAGGCTGAGACAGGAGGATTGCAGGTTTGAGCATAGCAAGATCCTGTTTTTAAATGCAAAATAGAAAGGGCTGAGGGTATAGCTCAGAGGTAGAGTGGCCTGAGTTCAATCCCCAACCCCCCCCCCACACACACACGTGGGAGCATTGAGAATCAATGGACCTATGTTTAAATCTCACTATAAACCTGCAGTTTAGCTTTGGAACCGTGGGCAACTTATTTTACCTGCATCCCAAGAGTCTTCTTCTGTTAAATGGGGTTTTAAACCATCACCTCCCCGAAGGCTCTGGAGTGTTAGAGAACACGAGAGCACAGTACCTGGCACAGGTCGACGTGCAGTCAACATCGGCCACGGTGATTACCATGAGTCACCGGTCTTGGCTAACTGGATCCCTTACTATTTCCTACAAAGCAATCGCTTACAGTCTATGTCTTCCATTTTTCTCCATTATTCTTTTGTATCAGTGTTTAATAAAAGTTTTGATTTTACTTCTTAGAAAAATGTCTTTAAATTTGAAGCTACTGTATATTCTAAGCCCTGTATATTTCCAACATTTTCAATTGAAAACTGATGTTAGGGCTCAAAAGAAAGAGTTTTCTAGGATAAAGAATTAAAGTTACTGACTCAGGCTAAAATGCCTAATCATTTGGACATAGGTAGATAGAATGTTACTATAGTCTTCTTTGTTTCTATTATTCACAGAGCAAATAAAAAAGCCAATACCTTAAAAGTTGTTTTTAAACTATCTTTTTTCATGCTCATATGAACATTTGCTGCTTTTTCTGTTTAAATCAAAGAAAAGATGGTGTCAGTGTCAGATTTTAAAGTGAGAGACCATTTGATGCCCCCAAATGAGACGTGATTCCTCAGCACTGCCTACTCTTGTACAAAACAATAAACGATTCCCTGCAGGACACGGTCTACAGCTCACCTACCCAACTTAATAACAATCTCATCACCAAAAGTACCCTGAGCCATAGACAGCATCAAGAAGTGGCACTGTTATAAATTAAAGGTCCTGGGGAGACATTTTCCACAGCACATCCGGAGAGTAGAAGGGGATTGCCGCGTCCAGACAGGATTTTACTGCTTTATAAGCATCTCTCTCCCTAAAGCAACTCGAAATTATGACTGCTTCAAAATAAAGATTGTGTAGCTATAACAGGTGTGCCCAGACCCTAATATATCAATAGGTTTCACTCAGGCTCTTCAGAAAGAAAGGCACTGTACTGCTAGGTCCCAGAGTTTCCCAAATACAGCCACCCAAATAAAAATAAATACAAATTTAAAACCTTCCCTTTATCCACAGGCAGTGAGCTCATCCAAAGACCACAATTGTTAACTTTTCTGCTGGCACATGTGAGGTTCCAGGATATAAATATCACTGCGTGGAAATCCGAGAGCTCAAGTCCAGTGTCAGCTGTCGCGTGACTTTCGGCAAGTCCCTTACCTCGGTTATTCTCAACTCAGACTTGCAGGTTATTTGATGTGAATGTCCTCACCAGTTACTCATCTAAAACCTCATGTCACTTCCACCCCCAGTCTCAGGTTTCAAAAACAACGACCACCATTATCACTTCTGTATCAGTTAGAAAAGCCCAACACAAACTAAGCAGAACAGAAATACACGAAAGGAATCTATTGGCTCCAGCGCCTGCAAGAGCCAGAGGGAAGCAGAGCCGCTCCGGACACCCCAGCGCCATCTCAGGCCCTCTCACTGTGCCTCTTCTCAAGCTGCACAAGGAGCCAGATAACTGCACACTCTTGCCTTCCCTAGCCCCAGGTAAGCGCAAACGGATGCTCCTTCCCATGGCAAACGCTGTGACTGGCTTCAAGAGAGCAATGCTGGGCCACCCAGAACCAACCGTGTGCCCACAGGACACAGCCCTGAACCTGGAGGCCAAGTCGCACCGGGCGAGGCGTGGACTCAAAGTGGGGAGAGAGAGGCCTCAAAGCAAAAACACTGCTGTCCTCTTCACTTCTCTCAACCAGGGTAAATCCCTGCTTTATGCCCCAGTCCCCGTTATTTTCTTCTAAAACCTCATCATCCCCTTGAAACCCTCATCTTGATGCCAGGCAAATGCATCCATACTCCTCATGCGGGAGAGGTAACACTGTTTCCTCACCCTCTAAATCAAATCAGTCACCAATTCCCAAAGATCCACCTCCTGCCTCTTTTGTCTACTTCTCTTCCAGACTGTAACTCCTTTAGTTGAGGTCTCTGCATTACCTTTTTTTTTTTTTTTCGAGTGTTAGGAATCAAACTCAGGGCCTCGTGCATGCTAAGTAACTGCTCTACCACGGAGCTACAACCCCAGACCCTCTGCATCACTCTTCCCTCAGTTATTCTATCTTCCAACCATCTTGCTGCCTCCAGTCTCATACCATTCCAATTCATGCTCTGTGCTGTCATCTGTTATCTTCTTCCTTGTTGTGTTTTGGTACTAGGGTTGAACCCAGGGGCATTCTACCGCTGAGCTACACCCCCAGCCCTATTTTCTTTTCTATTTTGAAACAGGGTTTTGCTACATTGCTGAGGGCCTAAATTGTTGAGGCTGACCTCAAACCTGCAAGCCTATGTCTCAGCCCCCCAAGTACTAGGATTACATTCAGTTCTACTTATTCTCCTTCTTCCATATTCATTAATGTCTCCTTGCTTCAGCAGCATAAAACATGTTGTTTCTGACCATCCTCATCTCAAGTTTAATCTTGCAAACTATTTGTAGTTTCCGAAATGCAGCAAGCTGCTGTGTGCCGCTATGCTTTTGCTCCCATTACTCTCTCGACTGCGATTTACTTGTGATGTCCCCTACTCCAAAGGCCCGAGAGGACAGTCGGCTAAGGCGTTCCTGCTCTTATGAGATCTTCCCTGCGGCATCCAGAAGGACTCTTTTCTCTCTGCCCTCTCTCTCCCTTTCCTTTTCCTTCCTTCCTTCTTTCTTTTTTGTACACAGGGGATTAATTAAGCATGGGGACGTTCTACCTCTGAACTACACCCCCAGCCCTATTTTATTCTTTTATTTTGAAACAGTGTCTCGCTAAGTTGCTGAGACTGGCCTCAAATCTGCGATCCTCCTGTCCTAACCTCCCAAGCACACTGGGTTTCCAGGTGTGCGCTGCTGCCCCGGGCTTTCATGCTCTCTTTACATCAGTACAGTACTGGCCTCCCTCCTGGGCAGGGAATATGTTCCAGGAGCCGCAGTGGATGCCTAGAAGCAGCATATATTACAAAACTCTACACAGACTGGGTTTTGATACATATGCATATCTATGATTATAGTTTAATTTGTAAATTAGACACAGAGATTGGCAACTAATAGTGAAATGGAACATTGTAACAATACGGTGTATAAAATTTATATAAATGTTGTCTCTCAAAACATGTTTCCTACTGTAGATCTTAGCAACCTCAGCATATGGCTTTTCTTTCCTTAATCAGTAACTTTTACCTTTTCGCTTACAGGAAGCATTTCGCCGCTCCTCTCTGGCATCTCTGAACTGCGGGCCTCACTACTCTCGCACTTGGGGCCTTTATTAAATCAAATAAGGATTACTTGAGCATACGTGGCACTATGACACCACAGTCTATCTGTAACCATGACAGCTACTCAGTGACTACCGTGTGGGCAACGTGTACAGTGTGGATGCTCCGGACAAAGGGACGATTCCCATCCTCAGGGGGATGGAGCGAGATGGCACTAGAGTCCACCCTACTACTGTGAAGAACAACGTGCAATTAAAATGTATGAATTTATTTCTGGAACTTTCCACTTAATATTGCTAAACTGAGGCTCACTGTTGGTAACTGATAACAGGTTACATAAAACCTTGAATAAGGTAGGGCAAAATTTTGAACAAGGAAGGACTACTATACATGATCTCTACAGCATCTTTTACCTATTTATACATCTTTTACCTATTTACAGACTTATACTGTTCCTATGGTTCTTAAAAGGCATACCAAAAGATACATTAAAATCATTTAAAAGTTCTATTAAAATGCAAATGCCTGCGCCAGGCGTGGTGGCACATATCTGTAATCCCATTACTTGGGAGGCTGAGACTAGAGGATCACAAGTTCCAGGACAGCCTCAGCAACTCAGCAAGACCTTTAGCAACTTAGTGAGACCCTGTTTTAAATCTCCCCAGTACCACAAAAACAAACAAACAAACAATGCAGCTGCCTAAGCTGGACGCAGTGACACATGCCAGTACTTAGGAGGCTAAGACACGAATATCTCAAGGTTTGAGGCCAGCCTCAGCAACTCAGAGACCCTGTTTCAAAACAAAAATAAAACCAGGCTGGGGGTGTAGCTCAGGGATAGAATGCCCTTGGGTTCAATCCCCAATACCACCAAAAAAAAAAATTTAATTTAAAAATTCTTGCCAGGCGTGGTGGCACAGCGCCTATAACCCTAGCTACCTGGGATTCTGAGGCTGGAGGATCACAAATTCAAGCTCAGCCAGAGCAACTTAGTGAAATCTTGTCAAAAACAAAATCTTAACAATAGTTCCAAGTTTCACTCTGAAAAATAAAACTAAGAAATAAAGTGTGAAACAGGATAGTGGAAAAATGGTACCTTGTTCAACTAGAGAGTTGTTGAGTAAATCATCACGGAATTCACAGAGGCTAAAAGTTTTGCTTCTGACCCTCAAATATAAATTCTTGGGCTGAGGAGAACTAAAAACATAATAATTCAAACCATTAAATGCAAGAACTGTAGGGTTTTCTCTGACGTGAAACCCTTGTTCTCCTAAGTGAACTTGTCCTTGATGATCAAGCTTGCCGTTTCACAAGTCGTTCATTAGCAAATTCATCATCGAGGGCTCTTTGGGCCATCCTTGTAAAACAGGCATTGTAGTGAACACTGTCCTGCAATAAAACAAGACTATTTTTTTTAAAACCCAGAGGCCCAATTAGATTATGAAAACTTGAATGAAATGCTCACATACATCCGTCAATATTCAAACCTCCTGGCAAAACACCAGCCCCACAGTCTGAGGCATAGAAATACCAGAAACACCACCCCAGAAGGATGAGCATTTTTTCCTACTGTCATCACATATCAGACCAAAAGTCATAAACCAGTTATCCATGTTAACCTGACTCTGCTATGAGCAAACCACTGAATTCAGTTACATTGTTAGAAAAACGTTTAAAGCTTTTCTAATAACCAGAACTACTTCAGTTCACTTTGCTACTTGTGGCTCAGTTACAAACATTCTTTAGTTTAGAGTTGGCAACAAAGTAAAAAACATATATAATAAAAGCTGTAACTTAACTATATAATTATTCAGAACACATAGTGATTTGGTTTGTGTTCTCAGATTATCAACAACACAGTGTAATATGAGGCTGATTCTCCTCAGTACTAAAAAATTAATATTGAAGACAGATTTGGGGTCTTGGATCCCCCTGCAAAATCTCATTAGTGATTCCTGCATGACTTCTGCAACATTAAAAACTGTGTAAGAGTAAGCATTCAGAGAGTACACTGGAACACCCTTGCGCCCTTCAAGCAAGTCTCACTGGTGACTGCTGTTTCGTAGGCACACTCCACAAAGAAACCGCCAACACTGTGCTTCTCTTTTGCAAAGACATAACACATAAAACCTTGACTTCTCATTCCAAAACGTACTCTCTACAAAGGTCTGTTCAGACCATGGTAACAGCAAATAGGATGGCCTTCATTGTCAAAGCTTCTAAAGGGATTCTTTTATGAGGCAAAAGGTAAGAAAGCACATTTTAAAACATGAAGAAAACTGCCAGACCCTAGAAAAGAAATATTTTTTATTTAAATAATAGAGATATCAAGAGCAAACAGAAATAATACAGATAACTGGATATTCTTACAACATTATGCATTGGGATGCTGTGACACCATATATTCAGTAGTGACGAGAATGATAGTGCTTTCACCCACTCTGCAAAACCCAGGAAGTCAAGCAGGAAACATAAACATCCCTACAGCCAGACCAACCAGCTCAGACTCGGTCGACCAGGAGAGGGTCCGACAAGTATGGTCCTTTAATAGAAAACGGCTATTTTCATAGCACTCAATATAGAGACTGTGAAAGAAAATAAAAATCTCCCAGGCAGGCGTGGTGGTGCACACCTGTAATCCTGGTATTTGGGAGGCCAAGACAGGAGGATCGCAGGCTCAAGGCCAGTACACCCTAATTTAACAAGACCCTGTTTGAAAATAAAAGTAAAGTAGGGCTGGGGATATAACTCAGACGTAAAACGCCCCTGAGTTCAATCCCCAGTACCATAAATAAATCAATATTTCCCAATAATATATTAAAACTGCCTCTCCAAACTCACAGTTAAGTATATATCTTTCCATACTCAGCAAAATAAATAAATGAAAATGATAAATATTAGGCCTAATTTCCTCATTAGTTTTAAGACTAAAAACCTCATACTCTGCTCACATGAGATTTTCTTATAATACATCTCGTACACACACAAAAACATCTCATTATTATCTGAAAGTATTGTTGCTCAAGTCTTTACTGGTCTCTTGAGGAATATAATTCTGAAACTACTAAAATAATGCATTAATTTACTTTTAGAATTCCAGCAAAACAAACTAAAGTTTGTGCATGTGGTTTCGTTTTGAATCTCTCCTAAATTGAACACAATTAGGGAAGGTAACAAAATTTGAAGAAATAAAATAACTTACAATAAAGATGACAGGATGTTAATAAGATATATTCTTTTTTTTTTTTTTTG
>PVJS01005632.1:0-63358 GCA_004027185.1 Glis glis | reverse complement strand
AAAAAAAAAAAAAAAAAAAAAAAAAAAAAAAAAAAAAAAGAAAAAAGGAGCTTGAAATAAAGAGGTGATTTTGGGGAGCAAGAAATCTATTCTTTTTCCTTTAAAAAAATGATTGGTTAGCAACTGTCCTTAGAATTAAAGCCAAAGTAATATACCCAGAGGACCACTCACTCAAGCATGCATTCTGATATTTCTTTTCAGAAGACAGTAGCATCACTATATATACAGTTTCTCAAATATACTTTAGCCTAACAACAGTGACAATCTTCTGATATACGGTCTTCATTTATTAGCAGGTGACATTTATTGTTCTGTGACATTGGTTCTAGGCGAGATTTAGACATACGTTTCTCAATCTTCACTTCAATACACCTGAGGAATAAGATATATTCCTCATCAAAAATAGCCAGTGTATAGTGGAGATAGTGGAGAAGCCACAAAGATTATTCTTATTTATCTACCTCACTGCCCCCCCACCTCTCACCTTTATGGAGGTCAGGGATTTTGAGAATCACCATTTTAAAAAAATGTGAGAATTAATGTTTTGAAAAAGAATTTCTGTCATTTACTGAGTATCTTCTATGTACTGGGCACTTTCTTCCTTTCTCTTCTCTTTCCCTCTCTCCCTTCTTTCTTCCACATTGCTGAGGAATGAACCAGGCCTTGCACATGCCAGGCAAGCGCTCTGCCACTGAGCTATATACCCCCAGCTCCCTATATTTTGTTTTACTTACCCCCTCACAGTGTCATGAGAAAGGAACTTTGCAAAAGAAAAAAAAAAACAGAAGTTAATTAAATCAACAAATATTTATTAAGCATGTACTATTTACCAACCACTTTAGGAGGCACTGGGATACAACAGTGAACAAAATAGACATGGCCTCTGCTTTCAAAAAGCTTACAATCTGGGGGCTCAGAAAAGTTAAATCACCCAAAATGAAGATGTGATTTGACTCCAACCCCATGTTCCACATACCATACCACTCCTATGGAGGCCTGCCATCATCACATCCTCTTCTGAACAATCAGGCTTTGCTCAAGCACCACATCCATCTCAAGCAGAGAGTATGTACCACGTATCTCAAGCAAAGAGTATGTACCATCTCAAGCAGAGAGTATGACCAAGGCCCTGCCCTTGTGGAACTTACATTAGACAAATACACACACACCTGAGTAGCTGCAAACTGTGTTAAGTATAATGAAGAAAACAATAATAATGTGTTATATGAAAGAAAAATGGGGACATACTTTAGATTGAGGAGGGGATTAGGAAAGGTCTCTCTGAGAAAGTTTTGTTTAAGCTGAGAGTTGAAGGATAAATAAGAATTAATGAGGGAAGCAGTATTCCAGAAAGAAGTAACAATATGTAGGCCAGAGGGCAGGAAAGAGCTTGTGATTGTGAGAAACAGAGAATTTAATGAACAAAAGGGAAAGAGGAGACTGGCTTAATTAAGTAGGTAGGGTTCAGGTCATATAGGGCCCTGGAGGCAGCAAGGATGTTGCATTTTCTCCTAAATCAAGCACAATTTAAGAGGCTTATATTTATATGATGAAAAATACAAAGTCTATAGTAGAAGCCTGAGAACAAATTGGGTAGCTTATGCAACATTTTGGTGAGAGGAGAGAGTGGACCAACCTGGCTGCAATGGAGATGACTCTGGGTATACTTATTTGAGAGAGAGAGACTGAACAGGACATAAGAAACAGAAAATAAGGGTGAGTCAAGATGGTCACAGGTTCCTCCTTGACCAAATATGTGGGTGGAGGTGCCTTTCACTGAGATGAAGGTTAGACCAAGAGCAGAGAGGGAATCAAAACTTTTGTTTCAGACAGGTAATTCTAAGATCCTGTGAAATACCTATTTGAATAGCTGAGGAAGTAGTTGTATAAACAAGGTTAGAGTTCAGAGTATAGGACTGTGTTGAAATATTTTTGGAAGGTGTGAGTACATTGAAGATTATCAGATAAAATTTCCTGGGGAGGGAGCAGAAGAAGAGAAGGCCCATGGCCAAGCTCTGGGAAATTCTAATACATATAAAACTTAGAAGGATGAATTGCCTCTTTTTTTCTTTATAGGTCCAAAATAGTCAAATATTGGCAATTTCATAGTTTTCAACCTCATACAACACAATTTGAAACAAAATCTATTTATATTGTGGGACAGTATATAGTTCTAAACTGTTGCCCTTTCATATGTGAAGGGCAATCATTTGCAGATATTGGAGACTTCTTTCTTCTCTTACATACTGGAAACTATCCTAGAACAATTCATATATGATAATGCTGCAACCACTTCCCAATTAGTTTTACCCTGACAATGGAGCGGACAGCCTGAAAATGCCATTGACAACCTGCCACCAGTTCTGACTGCTGATAACCTCAAATTTATTCCCTGAAAATAAATCTACATATTCGGCAGAGTAAGCACTTGCAAATTTACACATCTCCTATTTTCATCGGCTTATGAAAAAATGTCTAATTTCCTGCTTCTACAGGGAGAAAACATTTAAAGGAAATTAATAGAGATGATTAACTGCTCCATCATTGAATCTCAGCTTGTAGAGAGTAGGCTTTGAAAAATTCTTCTAGTACAATTTGAGTTACTTTGTATATTTACTGGTCTACTTGACTTGAACAAACATATTCCAAAAACTATGTAAATAATTCAATAGCATATATTAAATTTACCAAGGGGCTGATAATTTAAAGTTCTAGCATATTCTGAAGTCTGCAGTCTCTTAGCAAGATACAATGAACGTGTGAATTGGGCCAG
This sequence comes from Glis glis, assembly GCA_004027185.1. Lineage (NCBI taxonomy): Eukaryota > Metazoa > Chordata > Mammalia > Rodentia > Gliridae > Glis > Glis glis. The sequence continues at coordinate 60,585 of PVJS01005632.1, read as the reverse complement.
TGTAATATGGTGGGGTCTGTAGCAACTGAAGAGGGTATTCATCACTTAAAGAGAATATTCTTTTTCCCCCCAAAAAATATACTCTGCAAAATACAACTCAGTTTTGATGAGGTAAGACACAAGGATTTCAGTTTATTAAAGTTCTGTCTGATATTAGAATTTTTTCTTCTCTTTTCTTTCTTTTACTTTTTTTTCCCAGTACATCCTCACCCCTTTCTATTTTTTTTTTAATTTTGAGACGGGGTCTCATTAAGTTGCACAGACTAGCCTTGAATTTGTAATCGTCCTGCCTCAGCTTCTAGAGTACTGTGATTACAGGTGGGCATCTTCATACCTGGCCTAAAATTAGAATTTTGGTATGCTGATTCTATTGCTTTTAAAGGGGTCATATCAATTGTAACAATGCAAGGTGTGATATATAAACACTGTAATAACTATGGGCATTTTATAGAAATACATAAAGAATAACATACCACCCTTGACTCTCTGAGACTGGCTGATCTCACGTAGCATAATATTCTATAGTTCCATTCATTTTCCTGCAAATTACATAATTTTGTTCTTCTTTAGAGCTAAGTAAAATTGCATTGTGTTTACAGATCACATTTTCTTTATCCATTCATTTGTTGCCAGATACCTAAGTTGGTTCCATAATTTGGTTATTGTGAATTACACTGCAGTAAACATGGCTAGACAGGAAATAAGAAACAAAAGGGACTACACATAAATGAGGAGAGAGACCAGTAGAATAGTGGACGGGAATTGGAGGATGGGCTTGGGGAGGGGAAAAGGAGGATTGAGGAATAAAACAGTTCAAATAGTGTTATGTTTATATATGAAGGCATCACTACCAATCTCACTAACATGTATGGGAGGGAAGGGGGCGGGGTGGGATGTGCAGGGAAATGCACCGAATGATGCATGTTTGTATCACTTTGAATCTCACTATGATGCATAATTATAATGTACCAAGAAAAGTACAAAAAAGAGAGAATAGGAAAAGAAATATATAAGGGATTTTGGTTACTTTTGAAGTAATGATTATATTGCAAAACCTTGTTTTGGCTAGAAACAAATGCAAACTTGGCACTCCAGGGGCTACCAGAGGTATTCTATGTAACTTTCCGTGCCTCCCTTTCCTCATATATGGATGGGAATTACTAATGGGGATTACAACAGTATTAGGCTCTTAGAATTATTATATAAATTAAGAGGACAATGTATGAACATAAAGATAAATAGGACGGTGCTTAGTTCATAGTAAAAGTCCAGTATGGAAAAAAAAGGAAGTATTCTGAATTTCCCTCTACACAACACTCACTGTCTCCTTAAAACTTTTCATCTTCTATTTACATACTAGTAACTGCCTCCACATGATGTACAAACAAGTACTGGGAACACATGATTGTAAACCTATTGTTCAATGTTGCCTTTTCTATATCATTAATTTTCTGTGCAGTCATCTTGTTCTTATTTTCCTATGCCAAACTGCATAGCTGAAATAACACTTCTCATAGAGCTTCCTGAATTCAACCTGGAAAAGAGAAAGCTTATATAATGTATAATGAATCATTTCATATTCACATCTAAAACAAACATTTCAACATTAATTACTTTAGATATTTGGGTAAAATATACATAAGAAAAGCAAAGCTTTGGTTTTCTTCATTTCTCTGGAAATAAGTCATCCTGGTGGGGGTTTTTGCCAACAGCTGTGAATTTACCTCTTCAGCACCAAAATTTCTTTGTATTTTAACCATTTGTATAAACTTTAAGAAAATATGTAATCCACTCACCCCTCCCCGCTTTTGTCATATCTGAAGGCCTTCCTTCCTCCCTTCTTTACTTTTTTGTGGTACTAGGGATTGAACTCAGGGGCTCTCTGTCTCTGAGTTACACCCCTGGCCCTATTTTATTTTTTATTTTGAAACAGGGTCTCACCAAGTTGCCAAGGGCTTCACTAAGTTGCTGAGGCAAGTGTGCACCACCATGCCTGGCTTGAAGGGCTACCTTTCTGAACTTACTGGCTTGGTCCTTCATTCACCTAGCTAATACTCTGTGAGCAACCACTCACTGTCCCATGGGGACACGTGCCTCTGGATACTCTGTCAAGACACGCCCACTTCAATAACTGCTTTCTTAGTTTCATGGGTTTTTCCCCTTTCTCTTTGCTTGATATCATTGACTTGTTGATTTGTTTAAGCACACAAATTAGCTTTAAACAGAAAAATTTAAAGTTTATTAAAAGTAAAGAGGTTCTAAATAAGGGCTTAAGGGGCTAACTGATGACTACAGTGAATTTTTCATCAAGGGGTTTGTCTGGATGTGGAAGCTTACTTCCTGAGGTCTAGGCTGTGTTCAGCGGGAATTCCAGATCCATTTGATTAATGAGCTCTTCCTGTAATGGTTTCATTTATTCAGTCATTCTAAAGGACGGGAAAGAGAAAAACATGATTTAAAATATCAATTGGTGCACTATTATATCCAAAGTGAAACTAGGAGTTGGGTGTGGTGGTGCACGCTTGTAATCCCAGTACTTGGGAGGCTGAGACGGGAGGATCCAGGTTCGTGGCCAGCCTCAGCTACTTAGCTAGGCCCTCTGCAACTTAGTGAGACCCTGTTTCAAAAATAAAGAAAAAAAATAGGGCAGGGGGTGTAGCTCAGAGGTAGAATGCCCCTGGGTTCAATCCCCAGTTCCGCCAAAAAAAAAAAAAAAAGTGAAACTAGGCTTACAGTTTTAAGTTATTGGCCTTTACAGTCAGATGACTGTCTTATATAAAGATGGCAATTACTGTAGCATGTCAAAGATGGCTGATGGTTCTCAGTGATGGATTATTCATACTTGCTAGGTATCTGGATGCTGTTTCCATGAGGGTAAAAAAGCAAAGGTGTCTTAAATGCTTTGAGGCAGTGAAGAGATAAGAGTCAAACCAACATATAAAATTTTCCAAATAGGGTAACACAAAAGGAAGTTGATAATAACTAGAGCAACAAATACACATACAAAAATGTTAAGACTGAAAAGAGAGGAAATAAGACTTAGTATTTTAATGAAAATTGACTTCCTTATCTAAAAGCAAGGGGGAAATATTAAAATAGTGATCAACACCTACTAATCCATTTTTAATAATATGAAGTAAACAATGCAGATGAATGAATGGATCCTTTTGAAATAGATTTTAATGCTTCATATTTTCAGCTAATTTACAATTAATATTTTTATAGGTTACTAAAGTTATTTTCTGATTATGGCAAAATCATATAACAAAATTAGCCATCTTAACTAATTTTAAGTGTATAAAATTGGCACTTTTTAAATTACACTTATTCTTTATTCTTTTATTATTCAGACTCACAACTTTCTTAGTAATCCTTCATCAGTCTTTCCCTTCCCTCATTCTGGAGGTACTAAATTCAAATGCCTACAGAGGCAGGGAGACAGGGTAAATGACCCAAACTAGACAATTATAATAGAGAATGGTGGTGACTGGAGAACTACATTCAAATACCCACCCCATACACACATACACACATATACAACCTGTGGGCTGACTTCTGACCTGCAGCTAATTCAGGGGCAAAACTTGTTGATTCATAATATCTCAAATTTCTTTTGAATCTACATCATCATTGCTACCGCCTCTGGGCCCGGCATCTCTGCTTCACAAGTCAATTTTTATCCTTTCCTTTGTGTGTGTGTGTGTGTGTGTGTGTGTGTGTGTGTGTGTGTTACTGAGGATTGAGCCCAGGCACATTTTACCTCCAAGCTACATGGCAATGCTTTTTTCTTTTTTTAAATTTTGAAACAGAGTCTTGCTAAGATACCGAGGGTTTCACTAAGTTGCTGAGGCTGGTCTCAAACCTGTGATTCTCATGTCTCATTCTCCCAAGTGTTGGGACTATAGGCGTGCACTTCCATGCCCATCTCCTTTCCTAATTCTTAATTTTGCATGTTCCTTTACTTTTTTTCCTGGAATGCAATCTGATACTAAGAACCGTGTTTATACTTTTTTTTTCAGACTGTTTTGTTTTATTTCTATACAAGCAGTACAGATAGGCTCAGGCCTATAAATCTTCACCATAGATTATACCTTTACCAATATAAAGTACCCTTTGAACCAGACTAAAGCTTTTTGTCTTGTCTTATACAAATGTGGCCACTGTAATTTATTTTTGTATATTATTCCCTTGCCATCCTTTCCCTTTACACTGGTATTATTTTAATTAACTTTGTCTCTTCTCAACAGTATGGCAGCTTTCATCTTTCAATAAGAACTAAAGCTGTTGATAATTGTAATATACTTATTTAGCATACTGTCATTTTATTTTAAAGCTTATTTTTTGGCTTGGATCACATTTTCCTTTGTTCTTAACTATTATATTTTTTGTGAATATGAAGAATAAAACATTTACTCCATCATTTGTAAAATAAGAAATGTAATATGTTTTCTTATATATCCTCCTCCATTGTTGAAATGACCTGAAGTCTTCGATACAGAATATTATTTTTTCTACCATAGGCATCTTATAATTACTTTAAATATCTGAATCATTTTAAAACAAAATAGCAGTGACTATTTAAATCTTGTTTCATTATTTTACTATCCTAATCTTGAATTCTTGATTATTTGGCAAGTGTTGTATGCATCTGTTATTGTTGTTGGTGGTAATAATATGTGCCCTTTTATGACAGAAATGTTCTTTTGTTCTTATGCATGCTGAATTATAGCTCAGCTGGATAAGGAATTTTGCATCATAAACTTATTCCATTGTAATTCTGTACACATTATTCTATCATTAAGTGCTGCAGAAGAAAAGTCTTATGACAACTGATATCTCCACTCTGGTTTTATCTGCTTGGAATTTAGCCACCAACCCCTTTGTTTTAAATTTAAAGAAAAAAAGTTGTTTTTTTTTTTTAATTGTGGCTAGATCTCATTCTCTGTTCATTAATTTTGCTGGGTGCTTTTATCTCCTGGTCTAGGTTCCTTATAATTCAACCTTCTGTAATTTGTCCCTCTTCTTTAATCTTTTTATATTACATTCACTTAAAGATAACAGCTTCAGAGCTGGGCGTGGTGGCGCGTGCTTGTAATCCCAGTACTTGGGAGACAGAGACCAGAGGATCCGGGTTCCCGGCTAGCCTCAGCTACTTAGTGAGGTCTTCCACAACTTCGTGAGACCCGGTTTCAAAATAAAGGATAGAAAATAGGGCTGGGGGTGTATCTCGGAGGTAGAACACCCCTGGGTTCAATCCCTGGTACTGCAAAAATAAATAAATAAATAAAATAACAGCTTCATTATAATATGATTCAACTGTCATAAAATATACCCTTTTAAAGTGTACAACTCAGTGATTTTTTAAAGCATGTTCATAAAGCTGTGCAACCATCACCACTCATTTTAGAATATTTCACTACCCTGGAAAGAAACCCCATAACCACCAGTAGTCACTTCCCATTCCCTTCCATCCCCTGGCACCAATCTGTTTTGTATCTTTATGGACTTGCCTATTCTGGACATTTCATATAAAATGTGACCTGTTGTATGTATTATTTTTGCTTAGCATGTTTCCAAGATGGTAATCCTTGTAGTTTCTATACATATTTCACTCCTTTTAAAGGTCAAGTAACACTTCATTGTATGGATATACAACATTTTGTTTCTTATTTCTCATTTGATGGACATTGGATTTTTTCTCCGTTTTGAAATTTTTTGTGTGTGTGTGTGTGTGTGTGGTACTGGGGATTGAACCCAGGGGCATTCTACCTCTGAGCTACACCCCCAACCCTACTTTTTATTCTTTATTTTGAAACAGGGTCTCACTAAGTTGTGGAGGCCTCACTAAGTAGTTGAGGCTGGCTGCGGTCTCCGCCTCCCAAGTACTGGGATTACAAGCGTGTGCCACCATGCCCGGCTTCCTTTTTAGATATTATGAGTAATGCTGCTATGGACATTTATGTACAAGTTTTTGTGTTTTTTATCCCAAATTCTCCCCGACAGTGAGATTGCTGGGTCATAGGCTAACTCTGTGGTTAACACTTTGAAGAATGGCTAAACTATTTCCCCAAATGACAGAACCATTTTACAATCCCACCAAAAATTTATGGTTTCAATTTCTCCAAATCCTTCCCAATACTTGAATTGTCTGTTTTTGTTTTTTACCTTAGCCATCTTAGTGGGTGTGTAGCAGTTTCTCATTGTGGTTTTGCTTTGCATTTTCTTAGTGACTGATGATGCTGTGAATCTTTTCGTGTTTATTGTTTGGAGAAAGAAGTATTTATTAAAACCCTCTATTTTTAACTAGGCTACATACATTTTTGGATACAAGTCTCTTCTCAAATATTTGACTTGCAAATATTCTCTCTCATTTTGTGGCTTATATTTTCACATCTTGATTTTGCCCTTTGAAATGGAAAAAAGTCTTAAATTTGATAAAGTCCAATTTATTTACATTTTGTCACCTGTGCTTTGGTGGCAAAACTAAGAAAGCATTGTCTCATCCATGGCAACAATGATGTTACAATAAGTCCTATGTTATCTTAAGAGTTTTATAGTTTCAGCGCTGACATTAAGGCCCCATGAGCCATTTAAGTTACATTTTTGTATATGGTGTGATTTGGGTCCAATTTCATACTTTGCATGTGAGTAGCCAGTTGTCTCAGTATAATTTATTGAAGACTATCTTTTCTTCATGTATTTCCCATATTGACAACTTGGTAAAAAATGAAGTGACCCTAAATGTAAGGGTTTCTGGACTCTTGATTCTATTCTATTTATATACATATATCTGGGTTCCTTGCACTTCTAAGTTTTACAATCAACTTGTCAATTTGTGCAAAAAAAAGGCAGTTGATATTTTGACATACCAAATCTGTAATTTGAAGAATATTGCAATTGTAAATCTTCCAATGCATAAACATGAGATATAGGTCTTCATTCTTTCAGTGATATATTGTACATCATTTGATGATTTTGGTGTTTGGTCTTACACTTCTTTTGTGAAATTTATTCCTATTATTTTTTGATGATATTTAAATGAATATTTTAAAAGTTTCCTTTTTGGATATTCACTAATAGTGTATAAAAGTGCTGATTTTGCATCCTGCAACCTTGCTGTACTTATTAGTTTTAATAGTTGTGTGTGTGTGTGTGTCTGTGTGTGTATTCCTTAGGATTTTCTATATACAAGATCATTTCATCTGTGGATACAGATTTACTTTCTTTCCAATCTGGACACTTTCTATTTCTTTTTCTTGTCTAATTGCCTTGGCCAGAACCTAGAGTAAAATGTTAAATAGATCTGTGAGCACAGGCATCCTTTTCTTACCTCTGATCTTAAGGGGAAATATTCAGCCTCTCACCATTAAATATGGTATTAGCTGAGGGTGTTTTTTTGTACACTTTTAATAGGTTGAGGAAGGTCCTTTCTAGTCCTAGTTTGCTAAATATTTTCATCAGGAAAGCATGTTGGACTTTGTCAAATATTTTTCATCTACTGAGATGATTACGTGTCCTTTACTGTAATTATATGATATATTACATTGATTGAATTTATGTTAAACCAACCTGGCCTTCCTGGAATAAATCCTCCTCAGTCATATTATTGCTATATTTAGTTTGCTAGTATTTTATTGAGCATTCTTTGTCTGTATTTAGATAATCTATCTCTCAAACTGGTTTCAATAGTCTGTGTCTTTCTAGCAATTTGTCCATTTCATCTAGGCTATCTAATTTGTTGACATGTTCATAGTATTCCCTAATAATAAGATAAAATAAAATGGTAGTAATGTGATTCACTTTTAAATATAATTTTCTTCTAAGTTCTAAGAAACTATTTCACCTATTTTTTTAAATTGACTGGCATGGTTTCCTACAATATCCAATATGCTGTTCAATATTAATTAACTATATTTAATGTATAGGTTTACTTTTCCATACACTTAGTTTGTTTGGCTCTTACATGAATCTCTTCATCCCTATACGATATTTTGTGCAACTCTTGAAAATTTCTTACAATTAGATGATAACCTTTCTAGTTTCCTGAACATTTATTTCAGGAGCATGGGGGAGTTAAATTTAGAACTTCAAATCCCCATTTGAACCAAAAGTTATAGTTCACTTAAAAGAATAAATCATAAGTTAAAATCAAACATTTAATAAAATAACACTTAATAAACATTGATTATTGCCAGGTACTGTGTAGTGTACTCTATAGTGTACTCTATGTACTCTATGTATTATCTCAACACAAACAGCTTTTGAGTCAAGATATATAACAAAACTAAGGTTTAGAGAGATTAAGTAACAATATCCAATATCACCTAACTGGTAATTATGTAACAAAAAAAAAATTGAACTCAGTTTTGTCTGACTGCAGAGCCAATACTCTCAATCAGTGATTGACAAACTTTAAAAAGAGCCAGACAGAAAATATTTTAGGCTTGTGGCTTCTTCATCCCACTGGCTCAACAGTGCTGTTATCCTAAGAAAGCAAACAATATGTAAATGAATGAGCATAGCTGTGTTTCAATAAAGATTTATTTAAAAAAATGGGTTGTGTATTTACAGGCCATAGTTTGCCCTACCCTGCAATTAACCAACATACCATGCTGCCTTAATTCTTCCCCACATCCTTTCTTGATTACCACAGATCAATTTCTTCTGCTTCAGAGCTTCTACCACAGTAACTGTTGTATTATCACAGTCATATGTCAGATATCCATGTTCTTACACAATGTGTTTTGTAACGCCTTCTTTTGTTAACCATATGGACAAAAGAGTATGCCAAGCAGTAAGTGATTTCATATATTTTGTTATGTCTCCCTAGAGCATTCAAGCCCATGGTACAGAATGAAGAAGAGTTTAGAGTGTTTTCTCCCAATAAAGTTACTCACTTAAGGGACTAAGAAAAGTAAAAAGTGGGCAAGAAAGATGTGGGAATGCAAAGAGAACTGCAATATAGCTAGGGTTCTTTGCGCAACATCTTTGATAATAAATTGTTTTTAGGCAGAGGGGAAAATCAGGATTGTTTCCATTTTCTCAGTTTCAATTTTCTCCCTCAGGCTTTCCTATCTCAAGGAATCTTAATTCATCAAAACTGTATGTCCAATTTGTGTCATTGTATGAATGAGTCATAATTTAGATAATGATCACTCTATAGGTGCTGATAATATTTTTCCCATTTTAGAAGTGGATAATAACACTGTTTCCTAGGGTGACAAATTTTTAGAGTGAGTTTCCCTCTGGAGAACAAGAGCTTATTTTGCTTTGTCAGGCAGTTAAGCAAATTTTCTTGAAAGGAATCCTAATTGTCAGTTTTTCTCTCATTTGCATCAGACCCATATTCTTGAATTGCAGTCTATACAGAGATTCTTGCATCCTTTCAGGTCTAAAGCAGATTTATAATGATCAAACTTTCCAGAAAATGTTTGTAAGGAAATGTGTTGGAAAAGTACTAGATGCAGTAGTGGCTAGATGGCCTTTAAACTAGAGATGCTGCCAATCTCTGAGGACTGCCTTTGCCCAGGGACTTGAAAATTAATAATCATATAAGTGAAAACTTGGTATGGGAAGGTTAGGGTTTGCTAACATATAGGGTGGTGGGGGTGGGGGTACCAAACTGATAAGAATACAAAGGAATAAAACTTTAAAGTTAACATGGTTTTAATCATCATAGTATACCTGGACCTATTGAAAGTTACCCCTAAGTCATTTCCAACCCCTATTCCCCAGTTCTATTCATCAGAGGCTAAAGTCCTTGCTATCAGAATATCCCTTAAAGCTGGGGCTGCCACAAGACAGGCCAGTAAGTGTACAATGGACATTTTCTGAAGGTCTTTAGGAAAGCTCTTCTTTTCCAGTCAAGAGAAAGACCCATCAGGCAGGGTTGTTCCCATTCTTCTTTCCTTGAATTGGAGTGTGATACCTGAATCAGCAGAACCAACCATCTTACAGCACGCCAGAGAGAAATCACGACAACCCCTGACAATGTTGAGCCTCCACACAAAAAACTAATAATCACACCTCTAGGTTGTTTGTTCTAAAAAAATAAAACCTATTGTTTTAAGTCATTGTGCCTATAACTTGCAGCTGAAAGCACTTCTAATTGATACATACTTTAAAACTATTTTTTAAATTGTTATTCACTTTGGGGCCGCATAAGGTGAGTAAAAGTTTACTTTTAAGAAAAATCTGGATACGATTTCTTTCTATCTCTTTCAAATTTTCAGTTTTATCTTACTGATTATTAAATAATCTGTTATATTTTTAAAAACATAAGTAACTGTTGTTAAGTCTTTGTAATTTTAAGTTATGCCTGTTTTTAAAGAACAAAAACTCTGAAATACAGAAAAAAATTACTTTTCTGACAGGTTTAATCTAGGCACCTGATGCACAAGACCTCATAATTTTAAATTTCCCTGAGTTAACCCAAACAAATATTATATCATTGTAGGTAACTGTAAGAATAGTGGTTTTGTGCAAATTTGATCCGGTATTATGTGTCAAAGGACTTATGATGTGATACTATTTAAACTGCCTTAGATATAATTTAATATCTGTAAGCAATTTAGGATACAAGGTAGAGGTTTCTTAACTGGAGGCTGAATATATCTCAAAAACATTTAATTGTTTTAATTATTTTAAACTGCTCTAATTAAATGCCCCCAATAAGTAATTTAATCCAAGTGAATGGAAAAAATACAATATTACAAAATTGTTATAATGTACAACCTATGGCATGCTACCAAGAGGTGGAGAAAAAAATAAAATTAACTAGCTCTTTAAGTTAAACAGAACTTAAATACACCAAAAAAAGTTTATCAGGAGAATGACAAAATAAATCAAATGTGAGTAAAATATCAGAAATTTCTGAGTGAGCTCTTTGGGTTCCATTTAAAAAACAAAAAACCAAAACAAAACAAACAAAAAACAAAACCGAAGATGCTAGAGGAGAAATAAAGGACAGGTTAATATGCACTCATTGAATTGCCAGATTGTACCACAGAAATCACTTTGTGACATTTGAGCTCTGGTACACTTAGGAAATTCCATCTGCCTGCCTTGCATACTGCTTTAAGAGCTCCTTTTCCAGGCTATACCAGAAGGGGGCCTCCAAGCAGTGGCTGGAACTGGAGGTAACCATGCAAGCTTAAGCAGATAAGTACTGCAGAGGCGGCACTGAGCACCCTCGATGCCAAGTCCCAAAACTTACTCCTTTCCTGAGACAGAGCTCAACGATAACAAGTACCTGTGCAGTTCAGGTTTAATACGCCTTAATGAAGCCTCCCAAAACAACCATTTCATTACAAATAGAACATTTAAGTGCTGCTAAACTCTAGTTAAGACAGAGCCTCATGTTTCATTTAGCTATTTTTTCTGTCTTTATTTCTATATGTTGGGGGGGCAGTCATGGAAAGTGTGTATATGTGTGTGTAGGAAGTGTTACTTAAAAGCACATCTTTAAAACAGCAGAATTCTAGAAGCAAGAAGAGAAAAGGAACCACATTAATTCCAAAAGGTATCCAACGAATAAATTCATATCTAAAGCACACACATATGCAAGGTTGTATGGAGTGACAATATTTGCTCTATTCATTCAGAAATCCAACAAAAGATAGTGATATTTATATTTAGCTCTAATATAAGCAACTGTTGTGGGCAGAGGGCTGAATTTGGTGCTAAAACAGATGTCTAAGAAAATTCATTTTTCTAGTTGTACTTGTTTGTAAAATGATGCTTCATTATAGCTTGCCAAATAGCTAAACACTATACCACCTACCAATGGACTATGTATAAGGCTTTCAACACAAATACAAGAAGTCAATGAAACAGTTTTAATTCTAAAGATACTAAGTATCTGGTGAGAAAAAAGTTAGGAACTCAACTAGTGACAGGAAGCATAGTGCTAAGCAGTAAGAATAATGCTAAAGAAACTGAAAGAAGAAGGAAAATTAATCAACTGTTCTAAGACAATTTACATCCATCAGTATACTAGCAAAAATATGTTAAAAGCAAACAAAGGGCAATTAAATTTCTGCTGTAATTAATTTCACTACCAAAGATTTATAATTAACTAGGATTGTCCAGGTATTAAATAATAAAAGAAATATCATACTGAAGTTTTTATTGTAACACTAATCAAATTAATTTATTTCTGGAATGTCAAATCAAAACCACAAATTCCCAACTCCATACATGTTTACTATACAAAGTCAGTATGATTTCTTTTCTACTTTGGGGGAAGCTATTAGAAAAATAGAAGCATTACTTGGGAGGCTGAGACAAGAGGATTGCAGGTTCGTGGCCAGCCTCAGCAACTTAGTGAGACCCTGTTTCAAAAATAAAAAACAAAATAGGGCTGGGGATGTAGCTCAGAGGTAAAATACCCCTGGGTTCAATTCCTAGTAACACACACACACACACACACACACACACACACACACACTAGAGAGAGAGAGAGAGAGAAATAGAAGCACAAATTGTTTCTATACAATGAAAGATGTTTTTTAATAAGCTTCAACAAAGGTATATCTTCATGTACTTGAAGGCAAATAAATGGTGGCGTACCATGGGCCTTCCTGGCTGGAAAATATAGATTTTAGGTGCCTCTGCTGGGCGAGCCCTTTCCCCTCATCCATATTCTTACCTCTGGGATGAATTAAAAAATACTGGCATCCAAAGTTGTGTATGTCTTTGAAACCCATACAGTCTGGGCTCAATCAATACTTTTGCAAGGCTAATTAGAAGAAAGATATTCTTAGAAGAACCAATGTATTGTTTAGTAATCATTCTGGGAGGTCAATTGACCCTTGTCTATCAAAGTACACAATGTCTCAATGTATATAGTAAAGAAGTATTGGCCAATAGTTCTGATTGTGGTTACAGGGCAATTTATTGATGCTGAGCATGGCACAGGTGATCAGGATTAACAGGAGACTGAAAAGAAGTACATGGTCTCTGGGGGTGAATAATCTAGTTACTTAAAACACAAACCCCAAACTTTAAGAACTAAATTCTGAAAACATTAGAGGTAAGAGGCTTTGGCTTTTTATTCTTTTTTTTCTTTTCTTTTGATATTTATTGATGCATCTCAATTATACAGAATGGTGGGTTTCATTGTATCATAGTAGCACATACATAAAAACCAATTTGATCAAATTCACTCTCCAGTATACTCCATCTCCCCTCTTCCCTCCCCCACCTATTCAGAAAACGAAAACATAAAACAAGCTGGGCATGGTGGCATATGCCTATAATCCCAATACTTGGGAGGCTGAGACAGGAAGATCCCAGGTTCAAGGCCAGCCTCGGCAACTTAGACCCTCGGAAACTTAGCAAGATCTGTTTCAAAATAAAAGAAAATTAAAAAGGCTGGAGGTGTAGCTCAGAAGTAGAACGCCCCTGGGTTCAATACCCAGTCTCCCTACCCCCAGGAAAGAAAAAAGAAAACAAAACCCTTATCTGCATTTAACAATCCAAATCCCAAATCCCCTAAGCAGTGTTTAACCAAATGAGCTCTTATTTATCTTTATTGTCTAGTTAAAGCACCTCTGTTATTAAGGGTGAAAACATCATTTTAGTTTTTAAATCTTTTTAATATTGTGCCCAGATAATACTGTCTCATTTAGATGTGAATGTTCACATACAGGATCTTTCTGCTTTAATAACCCATGTTTATTTCAAATCTAATGAATTAATGTCTATCTGACTCCAGTGAAAATGTAAATGTAGAAAAGTAATGTCTGTACTATAGATATAGGCCTCTATAAATTAATGATGGGGGTATATTATCACTTACAGGCATTTAACAACAAAAAAATCAAATCTCCTTTCTCTTGTGCTCAGAGTATGTTTCTCAAGCAGTTTTCTTCATATCTATCCCCCTATCTCCTGTCCACACCAAACCATTTGATCTAAAACCTTTAAGAATCGCTCTTTTGTGTCACATGCATCAGAAATTCTCCTGTTAGAAATGCTACTCAATTATTTTTACGTAAGCTTATAATTAGAATCTTAAATTTAAATAAAAGTCCAAAAATAGTGCAATTTGAAATTAACCAAGTCTTTTGGCTAATGAGCAGTTATCTCCACAGCAATTTCCATTCAAGAGAGACATTCTGCACTGTGTTGCTTTTCTTTCTCATTATATCACATATTCACTGATAGCCTTATATAAGCAGTAAAAATTAAGAGCATAATAAATATGCTTTTAACACAGGCAGTACTTTACATAAAATTAATGTGCTTTCTCATTTCTGTCAACCAACGAAGAACTCTTCAGATTATCTGAGACTGAATGTGAACATCAATTAAAATGAAAGCAGAATCTGAGGTAACAAATAAATGCTCAAGTATCATATAGTGCTAATGATTTTCTCCCATATAAAAATATGGTCTTCTCACTCCCAAACGACACAGGAACCCAATGTCTTTCACTGGCACACTTACAAGGATCCAAATCTTGGAAAGAAGAAAAAAATCAGTATTTTAATACCATGAAGTCACTCATTCCTAATGAGATTCTAGTCTTAGGATACCTCAGAGCAGAAGACCTATATATATAGCTGGGATTCAAAGTCCATCTGAATTTCAATTGTTTTGCTATAATTTATTTTCTACCCATTTGCTTGTTATTAACTGATTGTCAACAAAACTCTTCCAAAAAGAACTTTTAATAAAGACTCTGAAAGAACTTCATTGCCAGTATATATACTAATAATATAATTATTATTAGTACAGGGAGTGGGGGAATAACCTAGTGACAGCAAATATTCAATTTCACCAAATGAATCAGTAGTAGAGCCTGAGAATCTAAGACTCTGATTCAGGACAATCCACTTAGTCACAGATAAAGGCAAACACAATCTTTTCCAAGCTTCACTACATCATGGTATTTTTTCCCCCAAAATCATTTGCACAAGGTCATATCAGCTATGTGGATTAATACATTCTCCAGTGATGTAGCAAAGATAAAATCTGATCCTTACCATGGCTGCTAAGTTTAGTGGCTACTGTTGTTTTTTTCTTTCTTCTAAGCTTTTTGTTGCTTCTAATACTTACCTGATCTGCTTGGGGACAATCTAAAAGCAACTGCTTTTCTAAGATTTGTCTGTCTATATATTTCTCTGGTGTGTGAGAATTTGGGAGGGGAGGAATACACATTGATAAGTTGCTTCAGTTTATGATAGTAGCACTCAGTAGGACTAATTGTAAGCTACAAATAGAATACCTTTGAGTCATTTCTTCTTAAAAAGGAATTTTGTGTGCATTATAAAATTTTGTGTGCATTACAGTAAAATTCAAAGTCCTATGTAAATCAGGAAAGAAAATAGAAATTACTTCATTTTATTGACCATAGTTCAAAAAATATAAATTAAAGTCTTCAGACAGACTCTGAAATATTCAACTGTCACAATGAAGGCATTTCAGAACAAAATATGCTGCAATATGCTTCTAAGAGTAAAAGCCATATAATCTGGGGAACTGTCAAAAAAATGAAAATAAATTAGACAAACAGATTCTTACTACTTTAAATAAATAAAATGCTATAATTTGTCATAGTTAAACAAAGGCAAGTGCGACTTTCATCTTTACCTAGCATTACAACATATTTCCATCCATAGGCATTATAATTACATTCAAAGGAATATACACATGGTTTAGAATCGAGGATAAACTACTATTTTATGAAGCTATCTGTATTTAAAATCTGAACTCATTATAACACATACTAAGGATAATCATTTAACACATACTCTCTAAACAGAGAAAAGATCCTTATACAGCTTTCCTTGTACTCTTGTTTTTAACAATGTACAAATGTTACCGGACACAAATGAGAGAATAAGGAGCAGCAATGAAGTACACCATATGTTCCCACTGTAGGCTGAGTCCAGGTCTTTGTTTCAATATTCCAGAACCACTGGGAAGAAAGCTGTGTCCATTCATTAAAACATTTTTCATGGTATTGCTGGCAAAAGTTATACTTCTGATAGATTCAGTCAGAACCCATCCTATTTTCCTATTCCTGCTTACATCTGCTTCTTTAATCCAGACCGCTTGCAATTCTAGGAACCTACAATACAACTACCCTGGATAACAGGTCGGCAGCAGGACAGTGTGATAAACCAACGCAAAGGGTAGACATTGAAGAAAAATGCAAAGTTATTTTCCTAGTAAAATAGTTCTGAAGCAATTCTATATCAATGACTTTTTTTTGGTTTTTTATCGGCTACGCACCTATCCAGATATCACCCACCTTGTGCTCAATTAGCAGGGTTTCCCTCAATCTTGAGATCTCCCAGAACAGTTTCAATGGTGCAACTCAAACCACTAACCACACCCTTTATACCCAGGGTCAAGCTACCTCTTGCATGTTTCCCCCTCAAAGTCCAAAAATGTACATCTTTCACACGAAAGAGGTTTTACTGGCTTCCTAACCCAAGGCAGACTCTTAGCTGTATTACTATCGGAAAATGTTTTCTCCCCAGGCAGTGTGCGGACGCCCGGAAGAGGCACCCACGCTTACCTCCCACACACCTGCAACCCCTGGCGGGATGCTGGAGCTGATGCTCGGAAGACTGCGCTCCGCTCTGCTCCTGTTCCTGCTCTCCTCTCCCGGGAAACTACAGTCCGGGCTGCGCCTTCGGCTTCTACAGGGACTCAAGCTCCGCCTCCCTCTCTTCCAGTTGGCGAAGGTGGCAGCGGTTGCTCCTCCCCCTGCTGTTCCTGCTGCTGCCGAGGCTGGAGGCGGCGGGAAGCAGCTGCCCAGTACCTCCCCGCTCCCTGCACTCGTGCAGCTGCTCTGCCCCTTCCCCTCCTCTGGGGGCCCCTCTCCCCCTCGGGGCTCACACCTGGAGCGGACCGCCCCTCCCGGCGCCTCTGCAGGGAGCCCAGGCTCAGCGGTTCGTCCCCACCCCGCGGGTCTGGTTGCCCGGTGTGCCTGGGGCTTGGCTGCGTTTGGAAAAGCTGCTCCTCCGGCCCGGGCGCGTCCCCACACCGCAGCCTCCTCCGCCCAGCGGTCCCCAGAGGCCTCCGCTCCGCCCGCGCGGCTTACTCAGCCCAGCTGCCCCACGTTCCCCACCTCGGCCCCCCACCCTCTTCCTTCCTCCGCGCGGCGACCCCGCCCCTCCGAGGGTGAGGCGCCTGCGGGGCTGACCCTGCGCTCTGATTGGTGCAGGTGAGCGATGGCCCCGCCCCCTCTCCTTTCCGGGCACCCTCTCTCTTCGGCTCACCTCCTCCCGCAGAGGCAGGGAGCTCCCTTACTATTGGCTGGAGGTGTCCCCACCCATCGCCTCAGGCTCTGCCGCACGGCCTGCCGGGAAGTGTGGTCTCGCGAGTGCAGGGATTGCAGGCGAGGCCGGGGAGCGGGACTACGAGTCCCCATAGGGCCCTGCGCGGCTCCGGCTGGGCAGGATTCCGGACAACGCCTGGTTCCTCTCGGGTCCTTCCGGCGTCGCCGGAGTGAATTGATCCGGGAGTTGAAGAGGGCTCCAAAGGTGGGAAGTGAAGTCAGTGCCTCAGTTGCCGGTACGGTTTGGCTGCTCTGCCCCACGCCCCGTAGCTCCGCACGGAGCGGGAGAGGTCGGGTCACCCGGGACCGTGGCTGGGGGACTCGGGCTTGTCTGGCAGGGAGCGGACGGGGCTGGGAGCGGGGCCCTATGGGCGTCAGCGAGGTTACCCTACGCGAGTGGCGTAAAGCGGGTTTGTAAATGCCGCCTGCCCGGCTGGGGCCTGGACGCCCGCAGGAAGTCTCTTGTAGGTGGGGGCGGGAGGGGAAGGGCGAGGTTGGCCTCCAGTGCCCCCGGAGAGGGGAGAGGGCGGATGTGCCGGGTGGGGTCCTCTGGAGGTGTGGCTTGGGCGGAGAGGTGAGGCTGCAGCTTCCCCTTGCTTTATAAGTAAGCTAGGGAAGGAGAGGTGCTTGGGAGTCGGCTCCTGGGGGTGACTCGGGTTGAACCCTCATTTGAGGGAGGGGGAGCGCTGGAAAAGGAAGAGTCAAATGTTCACTGACCTATGGC
This sequence comes from Glis glis, assembly GCA_004027185.1. Classification (NCBI taxonomy): domain Eukaryota; kingdom Metazoa; phylum Chordata; class Mammalia; order Rodentia; family Gliridae; genus Glis; species Glis glis. Next base: position 42,565 of record PVJS01005632.1, on the reverse strand, counting down.
TTCAGCTCCAGTTTTAAGATGTGTCCCCTCTGAGCAGAAAAGCTTGATCCTTTTAGATGTAATACCCAAGATATATTTACTCCTGTATTATTTTCACAGTGTTTTCACTTTGGGATGCTGATGAGGAAACCGAGGGAATAAATGACGTGCCCAAGGTCACAAGCATAGGGACAGATCTTCTGAATCTAGTCCAGTTAAAGTCCAGGTTCTGAACCAGAGCTGCCGCCTGAGGAAGAAAGAGTAGGGAGGTTGGTTGTGTTTTTTGAAGAGGGTGGAGGAAGTTGCAAAGCAGTGGTATTTTATGTATTTCCAAGAAGCTGTAAGGTGAAGAGTTCTTTGTTTTAGAAGTGGGGTGAAATTCCTCGCTAAAGGATCCTAACATTTTGGAAAATAAAAAGGATCGTTTTCAACTTAACATATTTTCCCCTTTTATTAGGGGTATATTAAATGTTAGACTCTATTTCCACAGATTATTTTTAAGGATAGGTAATATTTAACAATATATCTCATCCTTGCAGTTAAAAGAATATTCCTTTCCATTCTTGCTTTACTCTTGTTTTGTAAAACAGAGGGCAGTGGGCTTGGAATACTTTCATAGAATTTATTTTGCACATTTTTCTTTTTCAAATAATGCAGTACCAAGCAGAATTTGTTGTGGTCGTTACTAAAAGATAAGTTAAATTTTTTGTAGGTAACACTTTTTTTAGATTTTTGTTTACTTTTCCCTCATTTTCTTGTCCAGAATGTATGTGTGTGATGATGCTTGTATTTTATATTGAGCTGAAGATAATGTGCTTGTTCCAGACTTATCCTCTGTAATTGTTACTGTGGCCAGTTACAAATCATTAATATTATTATTGGATAGTTTTGTAATAGAACTGTAGGAGTATATTCATGGGTGTCAGAATTTCTTTGTAATATGTTTATAAAGATATAAACTTAATAGGTAGAGATATGCCATCATGGTTTACTGTTATGTAAATTGGCCATCAATTTGTGTTTATTATGTTTATTGTATATTCTGTATTTTGACTATACAGATAATATTAATATATTATCAACAATTTGTTTAACTTTTAAAAATACAAAAACATTTTCTAGGATCAGAGGTATTATGTTCCTCTGTGTTTGAAGTTAACATGGACTGGTTTTGATAAGACTTTTAAAGTAGAGAAAGAAGCATGATACTTACTACAGAATGAAGTAAAATCAGGAATAATGTAGCATCATGAGTAAAGTAGTACACAGGTAGAGAAGAATCAACCAAACCAGGAAAATCATGTGGGGCTTTGTGCTAGATTAAAAGGGTGTGGTACTATAGATCATAAACTGTGCTTAGAGTTAGTGATGGTAAAGCAGTAAACTTAATGTACTTTCTAGATGGCAGTGTAGACATTTGCCTTTTGCTGGGGAAGGTGTGAAATGAGTTCTGACTCTTCACATGCAACTGTGTGGTTATGGAAAGAACTTTTAAATTAAGGAAAAATTTGAAACAAGTAAAATTGACATAAAGTGTTTGCTCTGAGTATATTAGTTTTTATCAGTAGTTCTTCCACTAAGTTCTCTTTATCTCTAAAATCCATTATAGTTTTGACATTTCACCTATGTTGGGATGGCAGAGTAATGTTTCTGTTTTATCATTTTCCAGTCACATGCTAGATTTCACAGAATGATATTTGTATTTTTACTGTAGTTTGTAGCTCACCAATGTCCACATTTGTTCCCATTTGGGGTTTCGTAGGAGACTGGTGTCAACTTTTGAGCATCATCTTGTCAAGGACTTAAGTGTGTCTTCCATATACATCTATTTCTTTCTCTTAAGTGTATAATAGCAGGGGCTGTATATTATTTACTATTGTAATCTCAGTAGGTAGAATAATTGAGTATGTTGACAGAGAATGGAAGAGGCTCAAATTGGTTAAATGACTTGTCCAACATTGTGTGACTAGTAACTGGTGGGAATAAGGCATAACCCAGGTCTTCTGACTACAGATCTTTAATATTATGGAATAAAAACTTAGTTCTCTTAGATTATTTATTTTATGTGAAAATAAAAAGATTTAACATGACTATAATTTTTAATTCTATTTACCCTTTTTACTCCCTTTAATACTGAAAATTTGTCTTTTGTTCCCTGTGCGGCTCTCCGTTTTCGTATCCCCAGCCTTTCTCATTTATCATATCTTTCAGTTATTACACACATAAGCTCCTTCCTGACTTGGGGACCTTTTTATTTATATGTTCTATCTCCCTGCCTGGACAGTTTTCTCTTATCTTCCCCAAATCTGGCCAACTGCTAGTCAATTTTCAAGTCTTGGCTTAAATGTTTTATCTCAGTGGAGCTCTCCCTGACTTTTTTGATCCCTCATTCCCAAAACAAAGTAGGTCCCTACTGTATCTTCACTATACTCTGTACACCTTTTTGCCATTATGAATAACAGTAGGAAGTTATTTATTTCTATCCTTATTTGATAAATATTTATCTCCTTCACTGGACTATAAGTTACCTCAACGAGACTTTGTCATGTGTCTTACCTCACTATTTATACTACCTGGCACAAAGTAGGTGTTAGGTAAGTATTTGTGGAATGAATGAGTGAATATATTCGTGCATAGTGTCTCTAGCACTCTGCTCGCAACAGAAATGAATAAAACAGTTATGCTTCCTACCTTGTGGAGGATTGAAAGATACAAGAATTTTCAAATGAGCTAAAGCTTAGGAAATTGAAGTTTTACACAAAGGAGTTATTACCAGAATTTTAATATGAATTATAGAAAGGTGTTCTTTCTTGGAGATCTCCCAACTCTAGATATGTAGTTTTCTATGTGGAAACTCCAAAGGAGTTATTTTCATTCACAGCAAAATTTCTTTTCAACAGAGCATTTTGGAGACCTTATCACTGTCCTGCTTTTTGGCAGGCAGCATTCATTATAACAGAATATAGACATGAATGAAACCTAATTGATTTGCTATTCTTCCCTCATGTTATCCCATTTTGTCTTCAAAACGATTACTTTATTTAGATAGCATTAACACTTATTTTATAGCTGAGGACACCAAGGATATAAGTAAATTAGAATTTCCAGGGAGAAGATATTGGACTAAGGTTTGAATCCGGATCTGTCTCTGTGCTTTTTTTCTTTTTCTTTGTTTTTAACCGTGCTGTCTTTCTGTGAATTTTACTTTTACTATCATTGGCTTCAGACAGGGTGACTTTGGAAGACTGAGTAGTTGTTGTTGCAGATGATCTTATACTTTGGGCTTTTTGAGAATTTTCATATATTTCATTGGTAATACTTATATTAAACCTAGATACTTGCAAGAGTAAAAAGATCATCATTTTAAAAACATACAAACAAAATTTCAGGGATAAATTGTGTTTAGGTTTTGGTCTTGAAAGCAAATTCTGTAATCTTTTGCAGTGCCTCACTAATGGAATAAAATATATTCAGCAGCTCTGTTGCTTTTTTGGATTTACCAATACACTCTCCCACAAGATACTGTCAAAACGTGATTGCTGATATTTGACTTTAAAATTTGATAATGACATTAGTTTTTATTAGTAAATGTCTTTGCTAAGTCCTAACCTTACTTTTTTAAGTCAGTCCTGCCACTATTTTAATCTGGATTAACAATTTCATATTTACCTAGCATAACTAGTATGTAGGAGATAAAACTGAGGTACTGCTTCTGATATGTTGTTAGACTATTGAGGTTATTTTGATATTAATGTTACTAAGAACCTCAAGCCAATTCTTTGGTATTTTCTCTCTGTAATATAAACTGTAAAAATTATTTAAAAGTTTAATAGTATGATTTTTTAAATACAGAAAGTTGCAGTCTTAGAGGCTTTTGGGATATATATATATGCACATACACACAAATAATGTAAAAATGAAAGCATTTTTATTGCAGCAATTAGGAAAAATTTATTTGCTAAAAGGTAGACTGTGGATGATAGTTCATTTTTGTATAAAATGGAAATTTTTTTTCATTTAAGCTACAAAATTTAAATGTATCTTGGATGTATTATAATACTATAATCCTATTATTTCAGGGTCATTCTTCCATTGGTTTTAAGGAACTTTTTTTTAAACCACCCAAATGTGATTTGAAGCTATTTAATTTTATTCTTCTACAGTTTCCTAGACCCAAGGGTTACGTAACCTATGGGGTAAAAGATTAAACAAAAAAGAAAGAAAAAAAGAACTTTACTAGCAAGCTTTAAGTATTATTGGGTAATAGCACTGGAACATACTAAGTTACTATCATTACTCAGTCAGGCCAGTTCCTTGAAAATAAATTTACCAGAGGTAAGTCTAAATTGCATAGTAATGATATCCTTTGGTTCATTCACTTATCATATGTTTATTGAGTGTATATTACATGTGAAATTGCCTTAAGTCTACTTGGAAATGAGCGGGCATCTACTATGGTAGCTAATATATATATATATATTTTTTTGCGGTACCGGGGATTGTACGCAGGGGCGTTCTACCTCCGCGCTATGCCCCCGGCCTTATTTTTTGTACTTTATTTTGAAACCGGGTCTCACAAAGTTGCGGAGGGCCTCACTAAGGAGAGAGACAGGGAGAGAGAGAGCGAGAGAGCTGAGGCTGGCCGCGAACCTGGATCCTCTGGTCTCCGCCTCCCAAAGTACTGGGATTACAAGCGTGCGCCACCATGCCCGGCTTGGTAGCTAACATTATTAAGCAGTAATTATGTGCCAGGCCTAATGATAATCTCACTTCTTTCTTACAACTCTTAAGAGGTAAAGGCACCATCATCCCCAATTTATAAATGTGAATACTAAAGTTCAGAGACAATAAGGAATTTGCCCAAGGTCTCAGGACCAATAATTGCTTGGAATTAGGATTTGAATCCTGGCTGGCGGACTCAATAGGCGGGGTTTTTAATCATTTCAGTAAAATTGATGTTAGGGTTTAAACTCCATTGGGGGCCAGTTAGCATTAGAGTTACAGTTACAGAAAGATGTATCTTAAATGCTAAGGTCAGTGTGACAAGCACAAATTACTTAGTATTCAGACTTGAAGTTAACACAGTAGAGACCAACATCTTCAACACATCCAGTTTTTCTTTATCATTGGAATAGATTACTTTTCGTTGGGTGTTAAGTCACATACCTGTTTTTTTATTCAGAAACTATGTTGGAAAAGAAATATGTATAATATAAGAACCAGTCAATAGCTGGGTGTGGTGGCGCACGCTTGTAATCCCAGTGCTTGGGAGGCTGAGACAGGAGGATCTCAGGTTCTTGACCAGCCTTAGCTACTTAGTGAGGCCCTCCGCAATTTAGTGAGATCCTGTTTCAAAATAAATAAAAAATAGGGCTGGGGTGTAGCTCGGAGGTAGAATGCCCCTGAGTTCAATCCCCAGTACTGCAAAAAAAGAGAACCAGTCAATGTGGCAAGGTACTCATTGAGAGACTCAGACTATAACCCTGGAGTCTGGTGTGGATAGTAGCAGACCATGTCTCTTACCCCTCTCATTCTAGGGCTCTTGTGCATGGAATGGAATTATAATCACCTACATATTTCAGTAGTTTTTTTTTCTTGTGTTCTTCAAAAAAGTTGTGTGTCCATTGGACTTTCTTAGGGTAGTTGGATGTTGCAGTGTGATGCCAGTATGCTCCCCAGAGTTATGCACATTGGCACTCTGACATGTCACTGTATTTATTTACTTATTTCTGGTAGTGAGGATTGAACCCAGGGGCATGCTACCTCTGAGCTACACTCCCATTCCCGTTTTAATTTTTAGTTTGAAACGGGTCACTAAGTTGCCAAGGGCTTCTCTAAATTGCTGAGGCTGTTTTTAAACGCCTCAGATCCTCCTATCTCAGTCTCAGTACTGGGATTACAAGTGTGCACCACCATGCCCACTGTCACTGTATTTCTTTACTGTCTCTTTAACTTGGAAGAACATACGCCCTCAGGAGCATAGACTTTTCACTACTATATCTTTAACACTGTTGCTGACTTAGACTATGCAGAGTACTGAGGTAGATCCTAGGAGGTAGAGAAAATGGATAAAACTTCCCTTTAGGGAATTTGTACTTTAGTAAAGACCATTGTATGGGCATTTAGTGTTTCTTTCTAATATATTAAGTACTTTCACGTGCATCAATTCATTTGATATTTTGGGGTCATGGCTGAAAGGGGATAGATGATATTTTCTGTAACTTGCCATCTGGTCTCAGGCTCTGAAACAAGTCTCCTTGCCTTATTCAGCCATCCTGTCTTTCTTGAGGATGACCTGGAATCCAGCTGAGATTAGAGTTAAGGAATGACAAAACCCCAAGATGTTACACCCCTGCTGCCTTCTCATACTTATGTAAGGTTATACAACAAAAGCCAGTTGAGAATGTTAAATGAGTCAGACCTGGCCTCTAGGCTGCAACTGCTCACTGTACCGATTCACATTATTATAAGATTTTAATTTAATTCCAAAGGATTTTGGATAATTCCGTGGTCTTTAATTCAGAATTATATATGCTTTGTGGATGACTTTATCCATATTGACATTTTGGCAACCTTGTCAAAATTTGAGAGATTTCCATGGTTCTACCTTAAGTTTGGTGTTCTTTCTTGAAAACTGGATTATACTTTTGCTAAGTGAAGAGTTACAGGAGAAACTGTAAATATAATAATAGAATTTACCATTCAATTCCCCTCACTTCTTGTGACTAATAGCATTTGTATTTGAGATGAATTGGGAGCAAAAGATGAAGTTAAACCCCATCACTGAGATAAAACCTTGGCCTCCTTATCACCTAGTGTTAAACAGAGGAGCCGGGGCAATTTGTTGAGGCTAAAGATTTTATCAACATTTTGAGTATCTTGTGGCAGTTTTTTGTTGTTGTTTTGTTTTTTGGTAGGGGGATTGACCCCAGAAAATATATTTTGAAACAGGGTCTTACCAGATTGCTAAGGTTGACCTCAATCAAACCTGTGATCTCCTGTCTCAGCCTCCCAAGTACTGGGATAACAGGTATGTGCCATTGCACCCAGCATGACAATGTTTTTGGTGCAAAGAAATTTTGTAAGATAAAATACATGTTTCATATTGTAGAAGACTTTCAGGAATTAGGAGTCATTAAGTGAAAGAGACCTCTAAGTGATACAATGCAGGTAGGCATGACCCAGTGCAATACAGGTTCCTTAAATTGTACTTTTAAGCACAGAAGCATAGTACTGTGAGGGCTTACATTTACTTGACTTTCTAAGGGATTTTAAAGGAAATCTGAACATTATAATTGAGAAATTAAAACAGAAGCTCACAGATACTAATAAAAAGGGTTAGAAAGCCATGGGCCTCAATGAAATATGAAGTGACTGACTGTTCAGCGGGGAATTGATTCTTAAACTTCTGCATTGAGAACTTCATGGGAAAAGATGAACATGCTCGGGGGCAGATTTGTCTTCTGACTTCCATTAAGTATTTTCATTTAAGTTTTGTTCAAATCAGGATTTAACAAAAATTTAGACACTGGAATAGAAAAAAGTGAAGATATAACTGAAGAGATTTGTATTTTTCCCCTGAACCAGTTGTTTCTAAATACCTGAGAAAACAGTTGTTGCTATTTTTGTTATTGTTGTTTCCCATCCGCCAATTCAGTGGTAATGAGTTCTTGAATTCTGTCGTCAGTTTCGATTAGCTTTTATCATATTATCCTCCTTTATAAAGTATCTCCAAAAGGTCTTTGGTCACATTTTGATTCCACTGTGCTACCCAGCCTATTTCTAGGCCACAACTTCCTTTATGAAGTTGACCTGTGCACACAAAAGTAATTTTAACCATTGTAGTAAATAGTTTTAAAGTACATCTGATAGCTGGGCATGGTGGTGCATGCTTGTTATCCTGGTACTTGGGAGGTTGAGACCGGAGAATCTCAAGTTGGAGGCCGGTACATGGTAACTTAGGAAAGCCCTGTTTCAAAATAAAAAAAGGTCTGGGGGTGTAACTCAGTGGTGGAACTCCCTGGGTTCAATTGCCAGTACCACAATATGAATGAATGAATAAATGATAAATAAGTAGTTCACTTGATGAACAAATTCTTTTTGTGTCCTAAAACTGAGTAATTTGCTTTGGATGACATTTGTACATTTCTTCTGGTGGCCCAAATTAATTTATCTGCCTCTATTTTGGCGAATGAGGAAGAAAAGTATTTATGAAGTGTTGTGACGTTGTGATATCAGTATTAGACTGTGATTGTGCATGCTGTGGAGGGGCAGGACTAAGGTGAGGCAAGAGAGGCATCTAGGACCCAGGTGCAGTTTTACATGCCTCCAGTCCCAATACTTAGGAGGTTGAGACTGGAGGATTCCAGGTTCGAGGACAGCCTCAGCAACTTAGACACTCAGCAACATAGCGAGACCCTGTTTCAAACTAAAAAATAAAAAGGCCTGAGGGTGTAACTCAGTACTAAAATAAAATTAAAATTAAATAAATGAATAATAAAACAGGCACTGTCATGCAAGTCAAAGTTCATGCTCTAGCACGTGCTTTGCCTGATCCTAGTTGCAGCTCTGATCCCATGTCATGTTCCTAGAACTTTATATATATATACCAGTAGTAATATGAATTGAATACTTATTGGGTGTCAGCCGCTGTATGAAGTGTTTTAAATATACTTAGTATTCTTTATAGCCCTGTAAGGTGAGTACTTCAACATCAGTATTTCCTTTAATTTCTTACTGCATTTAGAAAGAGAGATTAAGGCCGGGCATGGTGGTGCACACTTGTAATCCCAGTACTTGGGAGGCTGAGACAGGAGGATACGGGTTCGCCGCCAGCCTCAGCTACTTAGGCCCTCTGCAACTACGTGAGAACCTGTTTCAAAATAAAGAATATAAAAAAATAGAGCTGGGGGTGTAGCTTGGAGGTAGAAAGTCCCTGGGTTCAATCCCCAGTACTGCAAAAAAAAAAAAAAAGAAAAAGAAATAGAGATTAAGTAACTTAAGTGCTATTACCCAACTGAACAAAAATTTAAACTAAGTCTTTTTGTTTGAAATGTAAGCACTTATCTCTGCTCTGCATTGTCCATATGTATACAGAAACACTTAATTGCTTCTTGGATACTTTGTAAACTTCTATATTATATTAAGAAACAGTACTCCCCCAAATATGTAAGTGCATCCACTTGACATGATGCAGTTAGCTTTTGAGGTGAGTCAGAGGTCTCAGCAGTAACAAATTAAAGGTCCATAAAGTTGTGCTGCTGAGTACCTGAGAGAGACCACTGAAATGACCACATTACTAATTTAGTCTCCAGGTACTTCTTCATAGAGTTTGGGGGTCTTGGCTGTGTGCTGATTGAGCCACAGATGACACAGAGAGCAGGGCAGGTTAATTTAGAAGTAGTTTAGTTTTTCAGACTACCTCACATGTCCAGTACAGTAGGCTGTAGTAGCACAGTAACATATTTATTTAAAATATCTGTCAGCATTTTGTTTTGTTTCTTACTGTGATTTCAGTGGATTTTTATTTTTCTAAATTCTGAAAGTTGGAGATTGAACCATATGTATATATAGTTGGACATTGAACTATATATAACTATATATATAGTTTTATATATATATATATAGCTGGACTATAGATTTAACTATATATAATATATATAATGACTGTTTTCCCTTTACAATTTTAGGGGTTTAGGCAGGCATGGTGGCGCATGCCTGTAATCTTAGTATTTGGGAGGCTGAGATAGGATTGCAGGTTTGAAGCCAGCCTCAGCAACTTAGCAAGGCCCTCAGCAACTTAGTGAGACCCTGTTTCTAAATAAAAAATAAAATAGGGCTGGGGGTGTAGCTCAGAGGTAGAATACCTGGGTTCACTCCCTAGTACCACCACCAAAAAAACAAACAAAGAAATAAACAATGGTTTTTTAGGGTTTTACCATATAAGTTTCTTTTTTTTTGTTGTTTTTTTTTTTGTTTTGTTTTTTGCGGTACCAGGGATTGAACCCAGGGGCGTTCTACCTCCGCGCTACACCCCCGCGGCCCTATTTTTTATCCTTTATTTTGAAACCGGGTCTCACGAAGTTGCGGAGGGCCTCACTAGGTAGAGAGAGAGAGAGAGAGAGACATGGAGAGAGAGAGAGAGCTGAGGCTGGCCGCGAACCTGGATCCTCCGGTCTCCGCCTCCCAAAGTACTGGGATTACAAGCGTGCGCCACCACGCCCGGCCTATAAGTTTCTTAAATGCATTAGGATGTGTGACAAGGACAAGGGTAAGTTTACTGGTTAGAAATTGAGATCTGGAACTGAATTATGGAAAAGTCTGGGTCTAGATATCTTCTGCCAGCCCTTAACCTTACTATTAGGGTCACTCACCTTTGTTCTTCATAATGCTTTATTCAGAATGCTTGTGTGGTGATTGTTCTAGAGCAGTGTTTTTCAAATTGTGGAGGAGGAGGTAGGTAAAAACTCCTGTGAGAGGGAGAGACCAGCAAAACTCAGATGCTTAATATGTTTATAGGATAAATGAGCAGTTTGGTGTTTTTCTTTCTCATATACAGGGAGATATAAAGGTTTTTATTTTTTAAAAGTTCTGTTGTCTTAAAGAGGTTTTAAATCATTTATCAAATATTCTGCCTTAGAAGAATCCTTAATACTTCTGGTTGGGGAGTTATGGGGGAGGCCTGACTTCTAGAGAGATCTGATCTTGTCGTCCTAGGTTAGACTGCATATGCATTTTTATCTACTTTAACCATAATAGCTAATATTAAATAATTACTGTGTGCCATGCACTGTTCTGTCTGTAATAATACATTAAATCATCACAACAACCTTAAGAGATAGGTGATATTATTATTACCATCTCACAGGTGAGAGAACTACTCACCTCTCTGGTAACAATGTTCTTAGCGTTACTAGATACACTTGAAACACTCTTATTTCAAGTTTCCTCTAGGTAATATTGTGAATTTTGAATTCTTATGACCTTAATGTTCTTGTGTTAGCTTTCTATCAATATAACAAAATACTTGAGATAACTTATTCAGTGAAAATATGTATTTCAGCTCATAGTTTGGGCGGTTTCCGATGATGTTCTGTTTACCCTGGTGCTGTGGTGATATAGCATATAATAGCAAGAGTGCTTTGTGAGGAAAAATCGCTCACCTCATAAGCCAGGGAGCAAAGAGGGAGGAGGGGGCTGCAGTCCCCCAGTCCCCTTCAAGGACACACACTCAGTAGCCTGAGGACCTCTCACTAGGCCACAGCATCCCAATATTGCCACCTTGGGGACCAAGCCTTTGACACTTGGACCTTTGGGAGGCATTCAGGATCCAACCGGGTTCTGTTTGTGTCCATGTCATAATTCAAACTGCATTCAGTCCATTGCTCAAGAGTCCAAAGTCTCAAGGCATGCTGTGTGAGCCCATACAATAAAAAGGAAGTTACATACTTCCAAGACACAATGATGGGTTGAACATAGGGTATATCTTCCATTCCCAGAGGAAGGAATAGGGGAATAGAAAGGAGGGATGAATCTAAGACATGAGTGAAACCCGGCGGGGTAAACATTAAATCCTAAAGTTCCATGTCCAGCATCCAGGTCACAGTGGAAGTCCAGATGTGGGCTTCCAAGGTTTGGGGCAACCTTAGCCCTGTGGCCTTTTTGGTTGCAGCCCACATGGCCACTCTCTCGGGCTGGCTCTACTCCTCTCTGCCTGTAGCTTTCCCTGAGGAGCACTGCACATTGCTGGCACCTCTACCTCCTCGAGTCTCCATTGCAGCTTCAGCCCCACAGCTCCACTGACTCCCCTTAAGAGGCTGCTTACAGGGACTCCTACAGTGCACTGCCTGACCTCCCAGGCTTTCCTTTGAAACCTCCAAACAAATTGCCATGACCTCCTAACTCTTGAAGTGTGCCATGCCTGCAAAATCAGCATCTGTGGAGGGATACCTAGGTCTATCACCAGCTGCCGCAGCACCTGGACCTGCTTGGGGACCTGCTTGAGCCACAGCTGCTATGGCCTCTGAGTGCCTTGCTGAATGAATGTGGGAAAACAATTCCAGGGAAATAAGTCCCTAGGTGGTCCTGGTGGGCAGGGTATCCCAGGGCTCTTTTATCAAAAGAATCTGACCTGGGAAGTCTTTGAAACAAATCTGCATTTCTAAAGCCTTTGAGCCTGTGATGGGTGGAGTAGCCTTGCAGATTACGGAGATGTTCTAGAGCCATCTCCTATTATCCTGGTGCAGAGCACCTGACTTTTTATCCTTGCTAGTAACTGCACCCTTCTTGGCTTTGGCTTTACCTTTACACGTTTCTTTTTTGGCCAAGCTGGGAAGTTTTCAGATGTTTCTGCTCGGCTCCTCCTTGCTCCTGATTAAGTGCAGTCAGTAATACCCATGCCGCTGCTTAAGGGCTTTGCTGCTTTGAAATTTCCTCTGCCACATAAACTAGTCCATCCACGTTTAACCTGGGTCTCCCACAAAGATTCAGAGAATGGACAAAACGCCGCCAAACTCTTTGCAATGGTGTAACAAGGATAGTCTCTAGAGTCCATTTTCCAAGAACTAGTCCATTTTCCAAAAATCTTCATTTCCATCTGAAGCACCCTCAACTTGGCCTTTCCTGTCTGTGTGCTGGTTTGAGCCCCTACCAGACTCACCCTTTAAGCTCCACTTACAGCATTCTAGGTTTTCTCTGGCGTGCTCTTCTGAACTTTTCCACACTCCTTTCGCAAACCATTTCCAAAGGCTTCTCCACATCGTCTCAGGTATAGCTATAGTCAACAGCTCCACTTCTTGGTACTAATTTTCTGTGTTAGCTTTCTGTTACTGTAGCATTATAATACCTGAGATTACTTCTAAAGAGAAAAGGGTTATTTTGGCTCACAGTTTTGTGAGGTTCCAGTCCATGATCTGTTGGACCTGTGGTGAGGCAGCACATCATGGCACAGCAAAACTGCTTACATCATGAGCCAAGAAGTAAAAGAGAGGAAGTGACTGGGGTCCCACAGTCCCCTTCAAGGGCATGCCCCAGTGACCTAGGGACCTCCCACTAGATCCCACCTCTTACCATCACCTCCCAATAACTCCACCCTGGGATTCAAGTTTTTGACACATGGACCTTTAGGGAACATTTTGAAATCCAAACTGCAGCGCCTCTGTAGAAAAATTTAAGTTTGAAGTGGTTGATTCATAGGTGGATGTTAAAATCAAGCCTGCTTGTCAGTGAAGAAATACCTATCTATGCCAGGTGTGGTGGCACACGCCTGTAATCCCAGTACTTGGGCTGAGACAGGAGGATCACAGGTTCAAGGACAGCCTCAGCAAGTCATCAACCTAGTGAGACCCCGTTTCAAAATAAAAATAAAATAGGGCTGGGGATGTAGCTTGGAGGTAGAATGCCCCTGGGTTCAATCCCCAGTACCACACACACACAAAAGAAATACTTATCTATGCTGGGTGTACTGGGATTAGTCATGAGTGATGAAGTAAGTGAAGTTAAACACAGGACATGTTTGCATTTAAGTATTTCCCATCCTGAGACATTGTTCTCTAATTTGTCAGTGTTGTCCATTTAGAAAGTTTAAATTTTCAGGTGATGTTTTAGTTAGAACTTGTTCTTTAACAGTTCTTAGGGACTTGTTTTATTGGGCATATTTACAGAGATATTGAAGATAATTATTTTTATTTTATTTATAAAAGAAATGACAGTTCTTGAGCCCATTGGTGGTATCAAGTACCTGAAATATGTGGCTTAACAAAGGAGTTGCCTTTCCCAATTAGATTAAGTAGTTTAGACTTTCCAGTGAAGCAATGAAGTGAGAATTCATTACTCAATGTTGGACTTCCTGGATAGTTATTTAAAAGAGTCAAAAGATAATGCTTGGTAACCTAATAATATAGAGACTTTATGGTTTGGTTTAGAAGTTACCTTATCTTTTATTATAACTACATCTTGTTTAAGTATATAGCTTAGTAGTCATCTATCTAAAAGAAGAAACGAAACCATAGAGAGGTGAAGTGACTTGCCCAGTGACAAGGAGGTTTGTATTTGAGCCTATATTTTTAGACCTTAATTTTTAGGCTTTTTCTCCATATCACTCTGTACAAATTTTCCATTTGATATTTTTTTAAAACCTAGAAAAAAAACCTGTACATACTCAATACAGTGCTATATACTACACTTATTCTTAACCAGAGATTTATTTATTCATTCATTCATTTATTTTGGTATTGAGGATTGAATCCAGGGGCATTCTCCCTCCGAGCTATATCCCTAGCCCTTTTTACTTTTTATTTTGAAACAGGGTCACTGAGGGTCTTGCCAAGTTGCTGCAATCTTCCTGTTTCAGCCTCCCAAGTACTGGGATTACAGGCATGTGCCACCATGCCCAGCACCAGAGATTATTTCTAGATGTCTCCAAATGTAAAATTTTATAACCACTGAGCTGACAGTAGTGCATTCTCAGAGAGGTTGAGTTCCAAATATCTTCATTTAAAAAGAAAACTGGAGAAAGAAAGACCTTGATTTAGAAAATATAATTTGCAGAGGAAGGAAAGAGAGGTATGTCCTGAAGACTTCAAGCTCAGTTTAGTCTATGTGGGATTACCTACTTACCCTGTTCCTCCACTTTTCTTTTTCCTAGTGTCTTCATTGCTATAATCCAACACAGCTGACCACACAACTTAGAAAAAGGGAGATTTATTTGCTCACAGTTTTTGCAGATCTTGGGTTTAGTCCATGTGAGACCAGGTTGTGATGGCAAATGATAGCTTTTCCAGCTCTGTTAAATAGCTATACTGTGATCTATACAGTCCTGCAAAAAAATCTAGTTTCTCTACTACCCTGGTGGGTATGATTCTCCTCAGTGCTTTATTATGGAGAGAGAGCAAGGAGAAGGTTATTTGAAACCTTGAATCAACTGTTAGGAAGGACTTCTTTACTAGAATTTTACATAAATAGTTTTTTATGATCTGTTGAGAGTTAATATTTTTAAATTTCTCATGAAACTATTTTTGAACCTATAATAGATGCCAATAATGAAATATTATTACTGAGTTTTATTTTTATTTTTTTAATGTGCTTTTATTGGTGCATTGGAGTCTTACATTGCAATGAATATCTATTTGATGTTAACATATATGCACACAGCTCTTAGTGCCCCCCCTCCCCCCACCCATATGAAGTACCAAGAATGATGTTGGTATATTTTCACATGTACATATTATTTACGATAGTTTTAGAGTACCAGGGCCTTTACGATGATATATTTCACTCAATTTCTGTTGGGGAAATGAGGCCAGTGATTAAGTGAAACTTTCACAGTTCAAACAGTACCCCCTTCCCCTTCTCAAGTGCTTGGTGAAACTTGATTTTACTCATCCCTGGGCTGGCCTTAGCAGCTAGTTTTTTTGACTGTCCAGCCACAGTTCTTTCCATACCAGTGTTTCCCAGCATGCCCTGTTCATGAGAATCATCTGGGTTATCTGCTAAAAATAGATTCCTGGACCTTTCCTTGGGGTTTCTGAGTGAATAGTCTTGGGAATAACTATTTTTAATAAGCACCAAAGTAATTGTGACAGCTTAGGTCTTCCTACATTTGGAAACTGAAGCACTTGTGCACTTTCTCCTAAATGAAGACTTACTTTATGCTGAAAGTGAATTACTCTTTGGATCTTGTTCATGTATAAAGCAAGGTTAACGCATGTTGGAAATTCTTGCACTTTTGAGAATTTTGTTTTCCTTTAAATTTATATCAGTTGTATCTCCAGAATCTGAAGACATCCTGGCACCCCTAATAAAAATGATACATTTGAATTTATAATATCTGACTCTTTTTCTTTAGTTTTATTTTCATATAAGTTTCTGTTGGAATTCTGACTTTATTTGCAATTATCTGATGGTTATATTCTTTTAGCTTAATATAGTAGAAAGACCTTGGGATAACCAAAATAGAAAGCAAAAAGTAGTAAATATGACTGGGTCTTTGCTGTGTTAATACGACTAGTTAAGTTTTTGTGTTTGCTTTTATTATGCTAAGCTTGATATTCGAAAAGTATTCACAAGACTGAACCTATAATTGTTCATCTGTATTATTTGTTTATTCATCAAGTGTCTGCTAGGTTCATGGTATGTTGTCTCTGATGTCTATACAGGAAAAAGAAATATACAAATGATTGTGAACATAAGCATGTGGTTTCTGCTCAATGCTAGAATAACTCAACTTTTTAAACTGAGTAGTCATGGACACTGTCTTGAAGATCCAACACCAAACACTCAATCTTCCCCTTTTTAGGGAGGGAGATTATAGGAATAACAATTTAGGGCCAGGTGAAAAGGCTAAATCCTGGATTTAACTATAGAGAAATGATAAACCATTTGTAGGCGGGCCTTTTTTTTTAGTGTAGAATTTACCTTACTTAGTACACATCAGTACCAAGGACTTCTGTTTGTCACTTATTTGGGACACTTATTGTCCCAAAGTGACTTTGTCACTTATTTGGCTCCAGAGTTATCTCATGCTCCAGATGAAGTAAAGTGGGTCTGTTTCAGGAAATGCTGATTGTGAGCTCTGAAATATCCTGAGTGTAACTCTAAATGAGCAGACTGGAGTTGGCGAGCAGGGCACAAATCCTAAAGACTAAGAGTTTGGCAGTGGAGTAGCCAAGAATCTGTTTTTTGCCTCCTCATTCTAAAAAAGTTTTAAGCTCAGGAAGATATTTAAAGCTGATTCATTTTGTGTTAGAAATTAGCAGTGCTATTTTGAATATTCAAGGAAATAAGGGGGAAGGTATAAAGAGAAGGTTATATATATTTAATTTGTATTGGTATTCCCTTAACATAAAGGCTATTTTTCAAGAAAAACTTTTTTAAAAGTATGCCTTTTGGTTCAGTTCTTACCAGTTATAGTTCTGGTTGTTGGTTTTTTGTTTTGTTTTGTTTTGTGGTACCGGGGATTGAACGCAGGGGCGTTCTACCTCCGCGCTACGCCCCCGGCCCTATTTTTTATACTTTATTTTGAGACCGGGTCTCACGAAGTTGCGGAGGGCCTCACTAGGTAGAGAGAGAGAGAGAGAGAAAGAGAGACAGACAGACAGAGAGCCTTCGCACGCGTGTGCACGAGCTGAGGCTGGCCACGAACCCGGATCCTCCGGTCTCCGCCTCCCAAAGTACTGGGATTACAAGCGTGCGCCACCACGCCCGGCCTGGTTGTTGTTTTTTTATTCCATGGATGCTGATAGTTCAGGTAAAAAGCTTAATTTTGAACTGAAAATATTTCCTCAAAAGCAACACATTTCAAATAGGAAATAAAGTAGTTTTTACTGTGTTGCCACTATACTGATTTTACATTTTTATTATTTATTACTAGCTAGAAAGTGTGACCATGGGTTAGTCACTATGCCTTTTTTGGACTTTGGTTTCTACTGTAGGTAGGAGGCAGATGAGATCACTTTTTAAGCCCTTCCAGATTTGGGATTTAGAATCTGTGATCTTGAGGTTCAAAATCATACAAACAAACAACATGCACACAGGTCTTGATTTGTTTCCTTTCAGGTCCCAGCCCACTAAGCACCCCTCCGCATACATTATAGTGAGATTGGTGGTGATACCTTCATACATGGGCATGGCATAATTTCAATTGTTTCCTTCATCAGTTCTTCCCCCCCATCTCTCCTTTATCCCTTTCACTATTCTATTGGTCTCTCTCCCCAATTGTCTAAAGTCCCTTTTGTTTCCTATTTTTCTCTCTAGCTTCCACATATGAGAGAAAACATTCAATCCTTGACTTTCTGAAACTGGCTGATCTCACTAGGCATAATATTCTCTAGTTCCATCCATTTTCCTGCAAATGACATAATTTTGTTCTTTATGACAGAGTAAAATTCCATTGTGTATATATACACATTCATCTCTTGACAGACACTTAGGTTGGTTCCATAATTTGGCTATTGTGAATTGTGCTGCTATAAACATAGATATGCATGTATCACTATAGTGTTCTGACATTCTTACGGAACCATACCAAGGAGTGGTATAGCTGGGTCATTATGGTGGTTCCATTCCTAGTCTTTTGAGGAACCTCCATATTGATCTCCATAGTGGTTGTACTAATTTGCAGTCCCACCAACACTGTATGAGTTTTTATTTCTCTAGACCCTTGCCAGCATCTATTGTTTGTATTCTTGACAGTTGCCACTGTAACTGGAATTAGATGGAATCTTGATGTAGTTTTGATTTGCATTTCCCTGATTACTAATGATGTTGAACATTTTTTCATATATTTGTTGGCTTTTTGTATTTCTCCTTTTGTGAAGTGTCTATCAAGTTCAATTGCCTGTTTTTTTGATTGGGATGCTTGGGTTTTTAAGTGTTAAGTTTTTTAAGTTCTTTCTATATTCTAGATATTAGTCCTCTATCGGAGGAGTAGCTAGCCGTTTTCTAGGCTGTCTCTTTAGACTTGATTATTTCCTTTGCTGTGCAGAAGCTTTTTGTTTGATGCAATCCTATTTTTTAATTCTCAGCTTTATTTCCTGAGTTTTGGGGTCTTATTGAGGAAATCTCTACTAGTGCCTATATGCTAGAAAGTTGGTCCTGTGCCTTCTCCTTGTTTCTGGTCTAATTTCTAGGTCTTTGATCTACCTTGAGCTGACTTTTGTGCAGGGTGAGATATTGGGATCTAATTTCATTTTTCTACTTATGGATGTCCATTTTCCCAGCACCACTTGCTGATCTTCCGTTTTCTGTGAGTGTGTTATCAGCACTCACCCCAGAGACCCCAGAAAGGACTGAAACCTTGATAATGTGCTGTTCAATTGGGAGGATCTGGCCACACTCATACTGAAAGAAGGGAACCTTGTCAAAGGGGCAGGACCTCGCTTTTTGTATAGCAAGCACTTTGTTGGCTTAGTTGTCCATTGAACTGTTTCAGTTGAAGTGTGGAAGAAATGCCAGAAGCATATTTTAATTTAAATTAAAATTGGCAGAATAATTTAGTATTTAAAAGCCTTATTAGAATCATTGATTTGTAGTCTCATGTAAATGCTACTTAAACTGTGCTGGGCCCCAGTTTGTGAATGTATTCTAAAAAGTTAGTTGTAAATTGTTTCTTTTTGAAACATTTTCTGTAGGAACAATACAAAAAGGTGGTTATGATGATGTAAGCTAGCCACCTACTAAATCCATAATGTTGCTAAAATACTGTTCTTCTCTATGACAAATAAGGGCTGATAGCACTATAAAATTATTAGTTTTAGAAATGACTATTGAACACAATTTTTAAAAAATTCCATGCCTGTATTTACAAAAGTTAAAAATAAAGTGTTTGAGTGGGTTTACTGTGGTAGATAAGTGGATATGTCAGCAGGAATTCTAAAAGTTACTCTGCCATATAACCTAATGTTATATATCTGCATGATACCCACATGTATTCAAAAGAGTAAAATACAAAAAAGTTATTCCATTGGTCCTGCTCTCCTTGTTATGTTAGTGTTTCATCTCTTTTTTACTGAGATTCTTGAAAACTTAGACTCCTCTTTCACCAGCTCACTCTCTTTGCTACTGTAGGGAGTTCCCACTCCCATTATATAAGTATACTATTCTTTGAAGGTTGCTTTTAACCTTATTAAGAAATCAAGTTTTTTAAAAGTTATTATACGTGTCCCATAGCATTTAAACTTTTGACCACCTGCTCTTTGAAACTCATTTTTGTAATCTTGGTTTCCTCATCTAATTCTCCCATAGCGATATATAGCTTAACTTTTCCTTTCTGTGCTACTCACAATTGTTCGATTTCTGTTTTTTCCTTCCATGGTATTAGCTCTATAGGATTAGACTATTGTCTTGTTCACTGCTCTGTATTTAGTACCATGTTGTCATGGGAGAAGTGAGATCTACAGAAGAGGGTCCTGAGGACTTCCCAGACAGAGGGGGAGCTTGACTCCAGACCACTGGGGTCCTTGACATGCGTGATGGAAAAGATTTCAGCACGTGTCAGTAGAGGCACAGAGTTTTATTTAGGAAAGCAAGGAATACAACTTCAAGGGAGAATTTGTGCCATCTTGAGAGAGATGCATTTTGGCGGTTGCTGCTTCTGTTTTAGAAGAAACTTGGGGAAGGGTGGGTATGGGGGTTAGGTAAGGACGCCATGAGTACAGTGACCTCAGGATGGTGTATGGTGGTCTGGTCATTTTTAGGGTCCTCAGGCTAACATGGTCTCTATTATCTGATCAATAGATCATGCTTGAAAGTCCCCTAACTTGTAGGTTTCTCAAGATACATCATATCTCTCTTGGTTTAACTATTTATTGGGGGATTAATTAACAGTGCACAAGGTAATTTTCATAAGTGAGGGAATTTTGGTTAAGGTTAAGGTTTACAGATTTCCCAGGAATATGGGAGTGACAGGCCTACTAGAGAGACTGGCACAGGGAGTGACAGGCCTGGAAAAGTATTCTGTCTACCTCAGTGCTTATAGGTAATTAATAAAATATTTATTACATATGTGGGGGTTTTTTGCAGTACTGGGGATTGAACCCAGGGGCATTCTATCTCCGAGCTACACTCCCAGCCCTATTTTTTATTCTTTATTTTGAAACAGGGTATCACTAAGTAGCTGAGGCTGGCCAGGAACCTGTGATCAGCCTCCCAAGTACTGGAATTACAAGCATGCATCACTACGCCCGGCTTATATGTTTTTTTCTGTAATTGAATGAGATAGCTGTTCAAGTTCTTTGAAATAGTACTTAACTAGGGAGGTTAGCTGTAGGAAAGGATAGTTCTTGAATCTGCAAAGGCAAAGAGATGTCTCACAGACCTGGGTTGCTTTCAAAAATAAAAAAATCAGCTTTTTATAAGATAGGAACTCTATAATTTGGTAAGGAAAATTATTGGTATTTGTTCTTTCCCTTTAATATAAATTTCTGTTCCTTCTTTCTGCTTCACCAGGTCAGTGTATGTTTTGTGCCCGATTCTTTTATCACACACAAAAAAGAAAAAATACGGCAGTGAATGAAGATTCCTCTGCATTTTAGCACTGCTTTTTCTACTGTAGTTGGCTTTTGAATGAGGATGACAATGGAAGAGATGAAGAATGAAGCTGAGACCACTTCCATGGTTTCTATGCCCCTCTATGCAGTTATGTATCCTGTGTTCAATGAGGTAAGTGGTAAACATTTTCTCATAATCTGCAAATTCCTAAATGTCTGCTTTTATTTATTCATTCTTTCACATAATAAATCCTTGTATAAGTGAACTATCTCTGTGGCATTGTGTCAGCACATAAAATAATGAAAAGAAAACCAAACATATTTGCCGCTCGCCTCTGGAGGTTGCAGTACAGTGGGAAAGTTAGATATTGTGTAAAGAACACATTTATATAAATAAAAAAAATTGTAAGAAGTAAGTGCTATGAAGAAAAAAATGCATTGAGAAAGAAAATGGCAGGTGGGACCTATTTTAGGGATCAAGACAGGCCTCATTGAAAAAGACTCATGCATGCTAGGCTCTGAAAGAGTTAAGACTTAAGGTTGAAAAGTTGAAGGGAAGTGCATTTTGGGTCGCCAACCAAGCAGACACAAAGATCCTGTCACTGTCAGTGAGGACAAAGTACTTTTTAAGAAGTTGATATTTGGAAGGCTCCATTGCATTGGAAAAGACATGGTTCTTTTTTAGTGGAGAATTATCTTGGATTTAGTGTCAGTACATTTTTGGCTTGTCTTTTAAATTAAGTTCTTGTTTTGTTCTGTTTTGGGCACTAGGAATCAAACCCAGGGGGTATCCTACCTTCAAACTACACCCCAGCCCTTTTTATTTTGAAAAAGGTTCTCACTAAGTTGCTGAGGCTGGCCTTGAGCCCACAATTCTCCTATCTCAGCCTCCCAATTACTGGGGTTTCTTAGAGATTATTGAATTCTCTTTTTTTATCATAGTGAACTGAGGCCCTGAAATGTGAAATAATTTTCTTAAAATTACTGAAGACGAAAATCAAGTCCAGGTATTCTGACTCCAAACTAAGTGATTTTTAGCCACCTTTTTTTCCCTAATTTGGTAATTACTCTTTGGTACATTATTAATCTAATTAACCTTCAAAACATTAAGCTTACTATTGCTATTATACCTGAAAGCCCTCACCATTTCCATAATTTTTCATTCCTTTTTGTAAACGATTTCTATTCAAGTAAGATACTGGGTTTCAGATCCATTTTTCTCACATTATTGAGTTTTAAGTCTTGGGACAATGGTGAGTAAAACATATTTATGATAAGAAAACTGTAGGCTGAGTTGCCAAATCAGACATACATTTTGGATTTTTTTTTTTTTTTTTGCGGTACCGGGGATTGAACGCAGAAGCGTTCTATCTCCACGCTACGCCCCCGGCCTTATTTTTTATGCTTTATTTTGAAACCGGGTCTCACAATGTTACGGAGGGCCTCACTAAGGAGAGAGAGAGAGAGAGCGAAAGCTGAGGCTGGCCGCGAACCTGGATCCTCAGGTCTCCGCCTCCCAAAGTACTGGGATTACAAGCGTGCGCCACCACGCCCGGCTTCATTTTGGAATTTTTAACATTTTCAAATAGTGCTGGGTTTGGCTGAGATTTCCTAAGCAAGACCCCTAAAGCTTAGGAAATAAAACCGAAAATCAATAAATGGGATGGTGTCAAATTAAAAAGCTTTTGCATAACAAAGGATACAATTAAGACAGTTAAGAAGGAGCCTACAGAATGCTACTCCTCTAATATCTAGAATATACAAAGAACTCAAAAAACTCAATACCAGAAAAACAAATAACCCAATTGAAAAATGGGCAATTGAACTGAATAGATACTCCTCAAAAGAAGAAATACAAATGGCCAACAAATATATTAAAAAAATGCTCAACATCATTAGCATTTAGGGAAATGTAAATCAAAACTACATTGAGATTTCATCTAATTCCAGTTAGTAGCAATCACCAAGAATACAAACAATAAATGCTGGTGAGGATCTGGGGGAGAGGGGACTCATATACAGTTGGTGGGAGTGCAAATTAGTACAGCCAGTATGGAGGTCAGTATAAAGGTTCCTCAAAAGACTAGGAATGGAACCATCATATTACCCAGCTATACTGCTCCTCAGTATCTTTCCAAAATAATTAAAGTTAAAATCCTCTAGTGGCACATGCATCCCCCTGTTTATAGCAGCACAGTTCACAAGAGCCAAATTATGGAACCAACCTAGGTGTCTGTCAACAGACTAATGGATAACAGAAATGTGGCATATACACACAGTGGGGTTTTACTCATCTATAAGAAACAAAATTATGTCATTTACAGGAAAATGGATGGAACTAGAGAATGTTATGCCTAGTGAGATCAACCAGACTCACAAAATCAAATGCCACATGTTTTTTCTCATATGTGGAAGCTAGAGAGAAAAAGAAGAACAGAAAGGAACTTCATGAAAATGAGCAGCAAGACCAGTAGAATAATGAAAGGGGATTGGGGGAGGGATAGAGGATGGGGAAAATGAGGCTTGAGGAAGGAAACAGACCAAACAGTGCTATGTTTGTATATAAATGTATCACTGTCAATAGCACTAGCATGTACAGAGGGGGAAGGGATGGAGTGATGAGGGAAATGTACCAAGAGATGTGTGCATACATGAATGTATCACTTTGAATCTCAACTATGATGTAGAACTAAAATCTTAAAATGAACTTCATTTTATTTATAATAAATATAAACAAGTATAAACCAATAAAAAACCTTTAAAACAAAAGAAAGAATAGTACCAAGTTTGACAACCATAAAGGAAAATTTAAAACAGTGACTTGGTTTTTATCTCCCTATAAAAAAGATTTTGGAGGCAAGTAGTTCAAGGCTAGTATTATGACTCAGTGTCATCAGAAACTTGGGTTCTTATCTTTTGTTCCACCATCCTTTATCAAGATTTCATCAGCATGCAGGGTAGCTGCCCAAGTTCCATCATCCCTTTTTCCCTAAGGGGAAAAGTGAAGCAGAATCTGAAGTCCTGCTTTCAGCTGAGTCTACTTCTTACAGTAGGGAGTTTGAAAGGCCCACACAAGACTTCCATGTACATCTCATTTATGAGAACTTAGTCTCATGACCAAACCTAGCTGCAAAAGAGGCTGGGAAATTTAGGAGTTTTATTACTAAGGGGGAAGCATCTTTTGAAAAATCCTGTCCCAGTTACAGTACTACCATGATAGGATCGGAGGCACACTTTAAGGGCTGGTTATGCCCACCTGTGGCAGTTATCATCAACATGCCAGTAATTAATTCCATCATATTTGTTGTTGTGGTGATACTTTATTCATTCATTGCAAGTAGCTAGTATTAGAAGCAAGTTTGGGAAATGCTTACTGAATGCCAGCAGTTTATTTGCTTAGTACTCTGCTAGGGTCTGGATGTGTGGAGAAGGCGGCAACATACTTGTACTCAAGAATCTATCAGAGAACACATATTTAAGCAAATAAATTATTTCATTGTCCTTGTACCAGGAATGAGGTAAGGAAGCAGTCACTGAAAGCTAATAAGCAGCCTGTGTTGGTAACAATTAGACTTTGAACTTCTTGGGTACAACCAAGAACCATTATCACAATTCCACCCAGAGGCATACCCAACTTGATAGACTGTTGGACAAAGCCATATGGGGGAACGGTTTGTATTTATCTGGTGCTTTAAGTCTGTACTTGAAAAGAAAATTTACAGTGTAGAGCTTGAATTTAATTATCTAGTTAATGAAGAGATATGAGAAAAACTTTTGTTATAGCAATTTGAGTGATCTTTTCCTACATATTAAGAGTGGCTCTTTGAATCTTGACTCTTCAAAAGAGTCATAGAATGTGGGGTTCTGGTAAAATGAACTATTAGGATTAACACTGATAAAAATTTTCTTATTGGATTCATGTGTAAGAGAAATTAATTTGAAAAGAAGTGACTATGAATGAACTGGTAAAATCTCATCCCTAAATAAAGGCAGTGATTTTCTCCAGATGAGATCTGAAAACATATGTGGCTTAATGGACTCAGAATTAGAATGCATTGCCAAATGACTCATAGTTTGTCCAAGAACTAATTATTAGAAGTAGACTTTGAAAATGAAGTGGTTGGATGTGGCAGATGGAGAAGTACTACAGCAAATTGTCCTGGTCTAATTCGCAAATTGAATTTTTTGAACTAACAACATAGTATCAAGTTTTTTAAAAAATTATTTTTGTAATGCATTCAAAAACATGTTCAGAACTCTACAGGGTTTTAGGAATAGTGATGGCAGCTAATAGGTTTTCTCTTTGACAGAGATAAAATCTAGAATTTTTTGGGGGGGAATGAAATAAAATAATTATTATGCCTTCAAATGTGAAGTGTTTGGTTAAACGTATTTTATTCAGTATTAGCATTTTGCTGACATTAAAATGTTTTAATGTAACATCTAAATAAGCTACCGAATGAATTAAACATTAATACTTAACTATTTCAACCATAAATTTTTCTATAAGTCTACTAAGGGGGAAATTATAGTTTAGCTTAGCTCTATTTTTTTGTAGTATGCAGACTTACAGATAAAATGCTTTCAAATTAACCTTCCAGAAAATAGTACCACAGTAGGGATGAGTATTTTATTTTGAAGCTAAATAGTTCACTAAATCTTACCAACAGCATATCATGAGTTAAAACTGTCACTTTAACATTTGATGCATAATAGCTACAATGGTAGTCCAGAAAATCATGGTTTTTTTGTGTGTGTGTATGGTACTGGGAATGGTACCCAGGGGTATTCTACCTCTGAGCTATCCCCCCTGGCCCTATTTTATTCTTTATTTTGAAACAGGGTCTCACTTAGTTGCAGAGGGCCTCACTAAATATTAGCTGAGGCTGGCTGCGAACCTGGATCCTCCCGTCTCAGCCTTTCAAGTACTGGTATTACAAGCATGCGCCACCATGCTCAGCTTCAGAAAATCATGTTTTAAAAGATTATTTAAGTGGGGCATTCTTACACCTGGAAAAATTTTAGTATCATTACTCTATCTTACAAGGCAATGTTATTTATGGCATGCCGGGAGCTTAATTCTTGCAAGACTTAATAAAGCTACTCCAAGACAGTTGAGAAGGAGTGCACTTATTGTTTAATCAGCTGCTGGGTAGTTCAGAGTCCAAGTATATTGCATGTATTGTAAATGTACTGTGAAGTAGGTTTCATTGTTGCATAATCGAATAATTGGTTACTAGAAACCTCATGCCAAGTCTTGAATCAGGTTCTCATGTAACTGTATTATTTCTTACTGAATTTTTTGTATATGGAGTAGGAGAGAGAGATGGCTCACTTCTTCATTCCAGGAAAAAATAAACTATATGTCTTCTTTTCCTGTGACCTTTTAGAGGAATTTTTAAAGATGAAATATAATTTCTGAAGCAATACATGTCATGTTTTGAGAAAGAAACAATTTTACAACTAAATAAGAATTTTAGATCACCAATGGTTTATATGTTTGTTCATTAATAAAACTCACAAAAATATACTTCTGAGTAAATAACATCATTCTATTCAGAAGCATCTGAGTCAGCTATTTCTGTCAACTCTTGGCAGATAGCAATCAGTGTTTCCTGGTAAGCCAGTGAAAGGTGGAAATAATTCTCCAACTTCACCTACCTACCTACCTCTCATTCCCATCCCCCTTTTGGGGGAAAATAAAAAAAACTTTGAGCATAGTAAATATAACTTCTCCTCAATGAGGGTATAGATTTTACCTACAATCCTAGCATCCAAAGGTGATCATAGTTAACATTTTGGGTGTGGATCACTGCTCTGCCACAGACTGGACTATATATGTATATATAATGTTATCTCAATTTTCTTATCTGTAAAATATCAGGATAAATGGTAGTATATTTCTCAGAATAACTCCGTGAAATAAATGTGTTAATGTATTACAAAGTGTTTAGAATACTACTGCATTTATAGTAAATGTTAACTATTATCATTAGGGAGTTTTTCACATTTTTCCAACAAAATTGTGGTTATGTACTAGAGTTTTGTATATGTGCCAGCATTGTTTTAGTGGGATATTTCTGCAGCAGTTATGGGCTCTGCTTACCTTTTGAGCCAGGTAGTTTGTCAACCCTAGGAACTGATTTCTTTTAGAAACCTACGTAGAGCTTAGTATGTACAAAACACAGCTGATTGCCTTTCTTTCCCGTGGCAGCTCTGAAAGCTACAGGCGACCTCTTGATTCCATCTACTTCTGTTCTTCTGGCGTGCTTAGTTTTTAACCTGTCTCTCTTCATTCTCATTTGAATCGTAAGAGATATACCTGGAGTTTTTATTCTTGTGACTTGGCCCAGTTTAATTTCTTTTAAGAAATAGGATCAATAATTTGGGGGGAGGGCTATAGGGAGAGGAGTGTCAACATGGGAAAATCAAGTCTTGCCTGATTTTCAGGAAGCAAGTAGATTTGTAGGCAATTCAGAACCAATTAACCTAATTATTTTGACCTTTAAAAAACAGCTTTCACAAGATTTTATGCAAGGCTTTTTAAAACTTGAGCACCAAAGGGCTAATTGGATTTTTTTAAATTATGGGTTTAGAAAACTAGCTTGATGCTAGAAAAGTGTAGAAATGAACTGGTACTTCTAAAGGGAAAATGTAATAACATGAGCTTTTTGTGGAATCGAAATTATGTATAAACTTTTAAAATATTTTTACAAATGAAGCAAAGACTATAAATTCGAGTTTGCAGTTGATAGTAAGTGGTCTCAAAAGCCATCATTTAGTTGCAGAAGGATGAGAGTGGGCAAAGTATGGGGTCAAGCCATTTCCTCCAAATGTGCTTCAGCAGGCACCTTTCCTTTTAGTTAAGATAAGATGTTATGAACTCTTTTTCTTGTTCTGGTTTTATTTGCCCTCACTTTTACTGGTGATATGAAAGTCCCATATGGCTGAGGCCCAAGGAATGTTTTTCCCTGTTCTGGTAATCATTAGTGCAAGATGCAATTGTAATGTTCCTCCTCCATTGGACCCAAAATATGGTATATTTGCTATCAATTAGTACCAACCAAGTAGCTTCACATTCTTCAAACAGGCTGGGGTTCTTTAAAGATACTATAGCCAAAGTTTGTCATCCCAACAGCTCATAGAATGTCAAACTCAGTGAAAGTAGTGGAAACAGAATGGACATTTTTTATTATTCTAAACCATAACATCCTCATGTGTTGTAACCTGAAGAAACTCCTAAATGGGAGAGAACTTCTCAGCAGATGATCTTAAGAGGCCAGGCCACTTTAAAAATCAGTTCAGACACCATCTTTATAAAGACTTCCTTTCAACTTCTGCTGACCATGGCCCCAACATTTTTTATAAGTACTTAAATTGGTCTTCTGGAGGTTAAGTACTATACTCTATTTCTTTGTATCTCTTCACATTGACTTCTTGCACATGATAGAAACTCAAGAGTGTGTTGGTTCTTGTAGAACCAACAGTTACAGAGATTCATTGATGGGGTAAACTGCAGTCTGGAAAGAGTGAGTACAGGGAGTCAGGGTAGCATTAGTGGTTTGTGTACAGATTTTGGAACCAGGCAGATCTCTCATGAATCA
This sequence comes from Glis glis, assembly GCA_004027185.1. Lineage (NCBI taxonomy): Eukaryota > Metazoa > Chordata > Mammalia > Rodentia > Gliridae > Glis > Glis glis. The sequence continues at coordinate 13,998 of PVJS01005632.1, read as the reverse complement.
ATCCTGTCTCTGTATTTACTAGCTATTTCACATTGGATAGATTTATATTAACTGAACTTCTTCCTCTATGAAATGAATATTCTGATAGCTAGTTATATATTTATTGTGAGGGTTAGAGATACTCTAGATGAAGAAACTCTAGATAAGTCCATAATAGGTACTTAAAAATGATAGGTGTTACTAGAATATTACTTGCTACTGTCAAGAGAGGCATTGGTAGGATGAAGTGAAGATGATTTTGTCAAATCACATATCACAATTGAGAAACCTAAATGAGAAGTACTTTTTAATAGGAGAGAGAACATATCTTGCTACCTGTAAGTATTGACTGAAATTATAGATTTAAGAACAATTCAGGTAAATTTATGAATGAGATTAGCTTCAGTTCAAACAGTAGGTATGTGCCTCTGTGCCTGGCGCTACCCTTGGAAATGTGGATAACATAGGAATCAAAAAGCCTGTGGAGTTTATTGCAAAATATGTGGGTATGTAGTATACCCTGAAATGGCTCCCAGCAGAGTTTTGCTGAGGTGCTTTAACAGCTCACAGACTTGATTTTGTCAAATACATCTGACCTTCCTGTGACTTCCTCTTTTCTTGTAAGGTATATATCTGTAAACTTAATCTAGAAATTTAGAGATTTTGATGTCTATCTTGGATAATTTTAGTAGCTCTTCACTAGTTTTTCTTGGCCTCTTTTACTCATCTGAATCTTGTGATGTACCAGTCAGGCCGGTAGAGAATGAGTTGATGATGCTGATTCTTGAAGGCACACATCTGACTCAGACCTTTGACTTGTTGAAAGAGGTCACTGTGGTCTAAACCCAAATAAGGAAGTGGGTTCCTATCAGGATGGAAACATTCATCCTGTCTCTGTCTCCTACCTCCCTCGCACAACTTGAGATCTGTTGTGCTGTGTTGTTTTTTTAATCTTGAGTAGTGTTCATTATAATTATCTTAATTATGTGAATGTAAAAAACCTTTTTCATTTTAGGAAGCATATTTTTGCTAATTTTACAAACTACTTTTTATAATTAATTTTTTCCCATATTTGGGTGCTGGACTCCTGCTTCCCTCCTTTTTACCTCTCGAGATATTAGATTTTAGAAGCTTTGCCAAAATCAAGTTAGAACCAAGCTAAATGATTCATTGTTGGGGGGTGGAGGGGCTACATTATTTTGGCAGATTTTGTTGCTTTTGCTATGTGCTTAAGTTGAATAATCCATAGAAAGATGAGGTTCTTGACATTTTGTTTTATGTAGAGAATAAATTGATATAAATTTATTCCTCTAGATGTGTATATAGATACATATCATTTATAAAGTCAGATTTAATAATTTTCATTGCACCCAAAAATTGAAAGGACTATTTATTGCATAATATGACATATTTCATAAAATTTTTGTAAAACTAGTCAGTTGCTCAAAAATCTACAAAGGTTACATTGTTTTCCAACATTTAATATTGTCCCAAATAAAAATTATATACAGTTGGGTTTTATTGGGTTAATTAGCCCAATCCTTAGGGACTAACATCTGAATCTAACTGAAGCCACTTATTTTAAGCTTTTTAGCAGCTACCTCTTCAACAAATGGAGTTATTTTTTATGAAATTCTGTGCCTTCTTTGGTTCACTGAGAAATTTATTATATGAAGTGCATAATAAGAACATTTATCTTTTTTAATAACAAACCTCACATACTTGATAAAAAAGTAGTGTTAGAGTTGAACTTTTGATTCAGTGTTTTAGATGTTCACTTCTTACTACTGATGCAATAGAGGACAGATAGGAGCATTTCTGAAATCCAGATTATCTGGTCTTCAATTTGCGTATCAGCACTGTTTGCTAGTCGATAAAATAAACTAGTATCAATTTAATACCTGGCTGAGGGGTTGAACAGCAATTAAAAAGGAATAAGGCAATAAGTAGAATTTTTTTCTTGTATTGGTCATTTTATATCCATCACACACTTGGTGAATGTTTGCCCAGCAAAATATAGCTGTGGCAACAGAATTTAGCTTTACATCTCTTATTTTCGGTAATTAAAGTAAGTATGTTTATTTTCTATAAACACTTACGGTATTGTTACTTTGCATTCTGTACTTACCTTAGATACAGTTTTCAGGTAGAGAGCATATTATTTTTTTAATAAAGGAATAAAGAACTGACAACATGAGTTTTCATGGTTTCCCCTGAAATTTTTAGATAGCCTGACTAGTTGAAGAATTTCAATGATTTATGGTTATTAGCAAGTATTTTGGTTAATTGAATAATGTATATATCAATGTGAATACTACAGAATAGAATATCAGAAATGTGCTTTTCCAAAAAAAAACTGATATTAATAATTATTTTAAATTTTTCTTGCAGCTAGAAAGAGTAAATTTGTCTGCAGCTCAGACACTGAGAGCCGCTTTCATTAAGGTGAAGTACAAATAGTTTCTTATGATACTTAAAGTATATGTTATATATAAATTTAAATACTATGTGGTAATTGCTAGCTTATTTTCTTTCAGTGAAAAACTTTTTTAGGCATCTTATGCCTGTTTCAATATAGTTTGTAAAGCTTAAAACACATCCAAAAGGTGAACTGAAACAGATGATGTGTTTCCTTAATATTCATTTTTTTCATCATTTTGTGCTTTTGAAACCGACTTCCACAGAGTATTTTCTATTTCACTTCAGAGTGTATTTTTAACTTTTTAATTATTTTTTTACTTGTTAAGAACTTATTTGTAAAATTATAACTTGGATAGATGTCCTTCATATTGTTTAATTATAGAACATAAAAAATGCCTACATACATGACCAATTACAGATACTTGGAGAGTATATGGTTAAGCCACTCAAAATGTATTTTTCACTGCCTTTAGACCTGAGCTGTTCAATTATCACTAGCCACATGTTGCTGCTGAACACATAAAAATTGGACTAGTTCAAATTGAGATGTGTTCCAAGTATAAAATACTCATATTTCAAAGAGTTCATACAAGAAAAAGAATATAAAATATCTTAGTAATAAATATTTTATGTTGAGCCGGGCATGGTGGTCCATGCCTGTAATCCCAGTACTTGGAAGGCTGAGACGGAGGATCGCAGGTTGGAGACCAGCCTCAGCAATGTAGTGAGACTCTAAGCAACCTAAAAAAATAAATAAATAAAGGGGTGGGGTATCGCTATGAGGTAGAATGCCCCTGGTTTCAGTCCCCAGTACCAACAATAAATGAATGAATGAATAAATATTTTATGTTGATTACATGTTGAAATGATACATTTTGGATGTACTCTTAAAATAATTTCACCAGTTTCTTTTTAATTATTTTTAATGTGGCCGCTAGAAAACTTAAAATTGTATAGATAGTTCATATTTATTACTTACATTATAGTTCTTTTAGGTAGCCCAACTCTAGAAACTTATGTGCACGTTGGATATGTTGCTTAATAGAAAACTTCATCCATCTCCCCACCCCCAAATATATACCAAGGGGCTCAAAACTGTAATTTGTATTTATTTGTGTGATTATTCCCATCAATAGCTGAAATAACCTTTTGTTTTTAAGGTAAAATATTATAATGTTTAAGTAGGGGATAAATTTATAGTTAAGTTTTAGTGGATGACATCTTCAATGACATCCATAAAATGGGTAAAATAATGAATTTCATGAGGCTTCTCCTTTTAACATTGTAACGTGTGTGTGTATGTGTGTGTGTTTTACTGGGGATTGAACCCAGGGACACACCGCCAGCCCTTTTTTTATTTTTTTGTTTTGAAACAGGGTCTTGCTAGGTTGCTGAGAGTCTTGCTGCAATTGCTGAGGCTGTCCTCAAACCTGCGAACCTCCTGTCTCAGCCTCCCAAGTACTGGGATTACAGGTGTGTGCCACCAATCTCGGCTATAAGCTAATAATTTAACACTGAAGTACTATTATGTGATAGTGATATATCTGGTTTGATCCATTCGTAAATTTTGTTATCCATAGTATTGATTTTTTTTTAATGGTGGCTCACTAATTTGCCCAGGCTGGCCTCAAGTGAGTCTCCCAAGTAGCAGGGACTGCTGGCATGCACCACAGTGCCAGACTTACAACACTGATTCTTAATGGAGAATATTTTGGAGAAGCACAAAGTAACCAATTTTGCAATGATTTAATTTTACTTATCACATTTAATTCATTCAATTTCAAATGAAATTAAGAGGGAATGTGTTAATAACATGAAGAGTTTTATGTTTTTTAAACTCTTGAAAAAACCTCACCTATGCAAATGGTCTTTTATAGCTATTCTTGGTTTATAACAATGATTTTTACTTTATTATCTAGTTTTATTTGGAGAATAAGAGTTAAGATATTTTTTCCAAAAATGTAAAAGTGCCATTGAATATTATCTTTTAAGATGCATAGTCTACTTGATGACCTGTTACCCTCATCCTCTCTGAGAGCTTCTGATAGATTGTCCTATCTTCCAGGTTGAGAATCACTAATTCCCAAGAGTGTATGTGTTTACCCTTTGGGACATTTTTCTCCCATACTGAATTCTTTACAAAGATTGGATACCCACAGAGTTCAAAGTTGAATTCTGAGGGAAAGCATGGAAATATAGAGTCTTTGATTTAAGAGCAGATCTGCTTGTTTGTCAATTAGAGGCACTGGGTAAACTTAAGCTTTTAAGATAAGAAGTAAGTAGCTTAACCAAGACTTTAGCCAGATGACTACTGTGTGCCTCAAACTATGTTCCCAGGCATCCTGGGGCCCCACAGCATACTCAGGGGGTTACCATGAAATACTTTAAAATTTTTGAAGGCAAACAGTCATTTTCGGCATCTGTTTGACACTGAATGAACTACTATCTTGAAGTAGTTTTCCATTTCAACATAATAGATTGTTCTATTTAGTGTGTGTGTGTGTGTGTGTGTGTGTGTGTATTTTACTAGGGATTGAACCTAGGGGCATTCTACCTCCAAGCTATACTCTCAGTCGTTTTTACTTTGAAACAGGGTCTTGGAACATTGCTGAGGCTAGCCTTGAATCTGTGATCCTCCTGCCTACTGAGTACTGGGATTACAGGCGTGTGCCACACACCCGGCATCAGCATTATGATGTCTTATCTTTGTAAAGCTGTACTGTTGGTACCTGCTAAGATAAAAAGCAGGCACCATCCCCCCAAAAAATATCAATGTGCAAGAGAAAGTAGGGGTGGCAAGTCTAATATAAGTCCAATGTTTAAGAAATTGTGCAGTCCCCACTGGGTGCAAACATACCATTACAAAGTAACTCTGGTCAAGAATGAAATATTGTATGTATATTTTTTTAAGGTTACCAAGTTGTTAGGACATAGTACTTTTTTTTTTTTGCGGTACCGGGGATTGAACCCAGGGGCGTTCTACCTCCGCGCTACTCCCCCAGCCCTATTTTTTTATGCTTTATTTTGAAACCAGGTCTCACGAAGTTGCAGAGGCCTCACTAGGTAGAGAGAGAGAGACAGAGAGACAGAGAGACAGGGAGAGAGAGAGCTGAGGCTGGCCGTGAACCCGGATCCTCCAGTCTCCGCCTCCCAAAGTACTGGGATTACAAGCGTGTGCCACCACGCCCGGCCTAGGACATAGTACTTATTAAGCTATTCAGACCTAACTGTTTAATAAACCAGCACTGTTAGGTTTTTTGTTGTTGTTTGTTTGATAGATTTTTGGCACAGGCACTGTCAACTGAGAAAGTTATAGAACTCTGAGACTTTTGTAATGCTCCAGTTTTGGCATGGGGTGGGGGGGCGCAGACAAATTTAGTATTGAAAGTTTTGTGTTCAGAATTACAGCATTTAGTTCTTCAGCACCTTAATATAACTTAGAGAAGGTTTCCCTGCTGACATTTTCTGCAAGCACATAGAGAATGCGCCCTTGCCCCACCCCACAAGGTAATTCATTATGTAGTTAGATTTAATACTACGTAGAGATGGAAGAAAAAACATAGCTACCAAGTACTATATTAAGTATAATTTTTTGGCAGTTTACCTAATTAATACTGTAACAATACTCCTTAAGCCAAGTTTCTATCTTAAGTCTGTTTATAGAAGGCAAAATCAAAATAGGCTATAAAAGAAATGGAATTCAGTCAGATACACTTTATTGTTATTAATCATCTATCAAAATGATTTCTCTGAATAGTATTTGGCAGCAGGTAAAATGATCCCAGGATTGAGATAAATGTGTATGCTTTCTTTTTCCATTTCATTCCACAACCTTTCAGTTTTTGATACTTGAGATCTAATAAGAAACAAGATGTTATAATGGAAAGAGCAATAGGAACAGAAGAAAGCTATAACCGCAGCGATGCCAGACTGGAATTGAAGAGGCAGAGGTTAAGTGTGCTTGCCACATAAGGAAGCAAGAAGATTGCCATATGATTAGGATCAGAAATTGTTTCTGTTTTCTGTTTAATATTATCAGCATAAGGATTTAAATTGGCAGGCAGCCTAAAGTAAACAGACTGAATATAATTTTAAAAATTTTTAAATAACAAAATTGTCCAAAATTACTGGGAAAGGTGAAATCTGGAAATTAACTTTAATAAACTCAGAACTATTTATGTTTAATCATGTTATGACTAGAAGATTTTAGTTCCCTAAGGCATCCAATAACATAGGACCAGTGCAAATTCATTAGTGAAACACGCTCAGAAGGTAGTAAAGGGATTAATGATATTCTGAAACTTAGTGAAGGAAATATTCTTGCTACAAAAATGAAATAGGAAATGAAAATCATTGTATGGAAAAGTAGTTAAATGGTTAGTTTCAATAAAACCTGCAAAAGAAATCCTAGTTTATATTTTACTTTTGATTTTCCTGACATTTTGTTAATTAATTAATTAATTAATTTATTTATTTATTGTGGTACTGGGGATTGAACCCAAGGGCCTTCTACAAACTCCAAGCTATACTCCCAGCCCTATTTTACTCTTTATTTTGAAACAGGGTCTCACTAAATTGCAGAAGACCTCACAAGTTGCTGAGGCTGGCCACGAACCTGCGATACTCCTGTCTCAAACTCCCAAGTACTAGGATTACAAGCGTGCGCCACCACACCCGGCTCGTTTATCTGCAAAATGCCGGTGAGATGAGTTATTGCTTGATCCTCAAGTTGAAAGGTTAGCTCTGCTAAAAATCCTTAGTGTATTTAAACTAGTGGAAAAAGTAATTGGTGGATTGCCAAAGCATATATATCTTTATTTATATCTTTGCAAGAGAATATAATGGAGAAATAGGGAACAGTAAGTACTTTATGTTCAGGTGGAAAATGAAACTATAGACATAATAAAAAGTTACTGATGCACAAGCTCTAACTAAAATGAATCCATCATGACACCTGCTTTTACAAAGATTTCTGCCTTTATAAGTGATATGTCTGAGACATTTCCAACAAATTCTCAACAATTAAGCTTTGGCTCTAAAATGCTGATTCCATTTCTGTATTTCATAATTATCATTCTTTTTCTTACAGGCTGAAAAAGAAAATCCAGGTCTCACACAAGACATTATCATGAAAATTTTAGAGAAAAAAAGTGTAGAAGTTAACTTCACGGAGTCCCTTCTTCGTATGGCAGCTGATGATGTAGAAGGTATCAGAAGGAAGCACCTTATTTAGTTTTACAGTGGTTGATAAGCACTTCCTTGAAACATTTTCACTTAACAAAAGGGTCTTTCCTCCCTGTTTCCCTCCTCTTCCTTTAGTCTTCTTATAATGATAGTGGAGGTGGTCCATATAAAATAGAAAAGTGGTTCTTGTTTTTTTACCTTATGTTTGTAAGATTTAATTATGTAAAGTGTTTATTGATAACGTATGCTTTAAATTTTTCCCATTAATAAAATGTGTGGCTAGTTCTAATTTTACTAAAAGATAAGCTCTGTGGAATGGTAATTGTATTTTGTATTGTTTGAAAATGATAAGCTTTTTTTAACTTTAAGTACAGCATTTCTTTTTTCAAGTATGTATTTGGGGCAGTAATATAATAACCATTTTTTTTTACTATGTTTCTCTTTTTTTGCTTTTAAAAATGATTAGAATGGGTTTCACTTAAATTTAGCAGTCATTTTCTCAGTAATTTAGAGAAATGTAGAGGTATAATTTTTCACGTTTATTAAGAAAAAACAGCCGGGCGTGGTGGCGCACGCTTGTAATACCAGCACTTGGGAGGCGAAGACTGGAGGATCAGGGTTCGCAGCCAGCCTCAGCTACTTAGTGAGGCCCTCCGCAACTTCCTGAGACCCGGTTTCAAAATAAAGGATAAAAAATAGGGCCGGGGGTGTAGCTCGGAGGTAGAATGCCCCTGGGTTCAATCCCCGGTACCACAAAAAAAAAAAAAGAAAAAGAAAAAACAAAAAGTAGGTATTTTAGCTGATCCCACGACCTACAGGAAAGCCCTCATCATTTTTTATTTTTTTTTTATTTTTTTATTTTTTTGCGGTACCGGGGATTGAACGCAGGGGTGTTCTACCTCCGCGCTACACCCCCTGGCCCTATTTTTTTTTATACTTTATTTTGAAACTAGGTCTCACGAAGTTGCGGAGGGCCTCACTAAGTAGAGAGAGAGAGTGAGAGAGAGCTGAGGCTGGCCGCGAACCCAGATCCTCCGGTCTCCGCCTCCCAAAGTACTGGGATTACAAGCGTGCGCCACCACGCCCGGCCACCCTCATCATTTTTTAGATTTGAGTTTTTAGCCTGTTAGGCCATAATCTATTGAATTGGTAGAGTTGCATTGCTTCTAACTCTGCAGTGAAGCTGGTAATGAACTTACTTTGCCTCTGCCAGGTCTGATTGAACCTCTTCCAAAATTGTTGTTCTGTGACCCCAGCCTTTCTGTTGGGTTTGTGGTGGTATTTGTATTTTTAAGTGAAAGTTCAAGAATGTGCTGAAATTTTAGTGGGTTGTTGGGCTTTTGATACAGTGAACCATAGTTCAATGTGGGGACTTTAAATCATTAAACTTGCCTTTCCCACTTATTTATTTTTTAAGACTTTACGGCTTTTCTATTTACCCCAAATTGGGAATGTTTTATCCTTTAATCTTTTACTTAGTGGGTTCCCTAATGTTATTACTTGATCAAATTGAACTCTAATGATTTTTTCTTTGCAACCTTGTTCTAATTATCTGGCCTTTCTTTCCCCCCACCCCCTTGACCAACATTGGGAATTCTTAAACTTGAATTTGTCGGGGAGCTGCTTGATGGCTTTTACTATGTATTTTTTTAATCAGAGTATATGATTGAGCGGCCAGAGCCAGAATTCCAGGACCTGAATGAAAAGGCGCGAGCACTGAAGCACATTCTCAGTAAGATCCCCGACGAGATCAATGACCGAGTGCGGTTCCTGCAGACAATCAAGTGAGTGGTCAAAGTACTCTAAAGGAACTGTTCATCCTAGATGTTTTTATTTGGGCATAACATTGAGTTGAAATAGTAATTTGAAATGAAATTTGAAAATTTTAAATGCTGCATTTTAATTCAAAGCTATGGCTTAAGAGTATGGTAATATCTTTTAGAATAATGTAAAAACGGGGGGAGGGACACCAAGAGCTGTGTGCATGTATGTTAACACCAAACTGATACTCATTGTGAAGTGAGACTACAATGCACCAATAAAAACATAAAAAAAAAAGAATAATGTAAAAACATTCAAGAATATAATTGTGAAATGAAATGTGCATATTCAAGAATATAATTTGAACTATATAAATAATGGAAAAGTATAAATATCAGATTAAAATGAATAGAGAAACCAGACAAATCATAGGGGGTGTTAACTAGAGAGACCAAATTTTAAAAATTATTTTATTGTTTTGTAGCATAAGTTATCAGGATAAGAAATGTGCTCATAGACATGAATAGCTTTTCCTAATATTGACCAAGCTGTGAACCTCCAAATCCTTATATACAGGATTTATGTACAGGTTAAATAAAATTCAGAATATGCCTGTGGCTAGGAAGCTGGCTGGTGAGCAATAGCAAGAAGGTGATTGTAGCATAGCGGTTCTCAGACCCAGGACACTCTCTTCAGGGGTGCCATGTGAGTGGAGAAGTGAGGGGAACCCAACAATCATTTCTAGATGAAGATACCTTTAAACTAGAGTCTGATAAACTTCTTCAGCCTTGATGGGCAGAAAACAAAGCAAGCTGGGGATAATTACAATGTCCCTGTCTGTATGGTGGTGAAGCCATAGCTAGAAAATGCTGGAAAGGAAATATTTAACACAGGTCTTTATGGAAGAGGCTGCCTTATGTGTGTTAACTTTGAATTGCCTACGGAGGTTCACTTAGAATAAATGTTGACTTTTCATCTTTCAGAAATAGTTCTTGGCAATTCACATCGCAAAATGCTATTTAGCTGGTTTGGGCACCTGTTTTGAGTTTGGTAAAGAGGCAGGAATATATCTCATTCTAGAAAATAATGGCTTGTGATAGATATCCAAGCCAGCTCCTAAGCATTTTGATAATTATCCATTTTGATAATTGAGGACCAGAAATACAAAAAAGGTTTTTAATAGCCAAAATCTTTCACAAGGGACAAACTCTAAGGGTTTTATATTTTACACTTATAGGAAAGTCCTTACTTCCTTTAACTATATATTTAATGTGTGAGGAGAGAAGGCAGTTCATTATTTATGGAGTTTTATTGTTAATATATATTTAAAGTAAACATGTTTGACCCATAAAAGGATTTGACATTTAAAATAATATTTTCAGCAGATTTTTTTTTGGTAGTAGGGATTGAACCCAGGGGCATTCTACCTCTGAGCTACATCCCTGCCCTATTTGTTTATTGAGCCGGGGTCTCACTAGGTTAATGAGAGCCTTACTATTTGCTGAGGCTGTCATCAAACCTGCGATCCTCCTCTTTCAGCCTCCCAAGTACTAGGATTACAGGCGTGTGCCACCTTTCCCAGCTGCTTTCAGATAATTGAAGTAGGGGCTTACAGAATCAGTGTCACCTTAATAGCAGTCACTTATATAGAAACTGTTGAGTTCTAAGTACCATTTAAAACACTTAACATGTGTTAACTTATTATAGTAACTCTGTATCTGTATCAGACGAGGAAATTGAGGCACAGGAAATTGGGCAATATTCTCAAGGCTACAGAGCAATGTAAACCCAAGCAGTTGGTGTTGGGGTCTTATCTGATGCTTTCCAATCTTAAGATTCCTAATGTTGATCTAATCTGGTAATTGACTCAAGTTTCTGCTACTTGAAAGAAGTGTGATAAAGGACATCTTGTGTAGAATACTGGTATGTAAGAGAGATAACAGTATTGTCATTGAACCTGGGTAGAAATAGTAGGCCCAGAGCCCTCATCCTGGTTACTCTGACAGCCTTCTTCCCCCTAGGGAGTCCCAGGGAGCAGTGCTGCTAAACCTTCTGACTCTAGAGAGATACAGTTTGAAAACCACATTATTTAAGAGCCATGTTTTAGTCATACGGAAGTTGAGCTCAAGAGCAAGTCTTGTTCACAGTCATTGATAGAGGCTTTATTAGGACTTTGTCTCATATATGGGGGAATAGTAATATTTCAGTTCTGTTTCCTGGAGTGTACTTAGCATAACTAAATTAAGAGTAATGGGAATGGAAATTTATTTCTTACCCATTATAGAAGGTATAACTTGCCTTGGTAAGTTTTTGATATGTATATTATTTTTGAGGCTTAAATTCAACCATGTATGACTAGCATAGATGGCTAAAATATAATTATCAATGTGATATATTCTGGTACATTTTGATACATGTTGTTTCCACTGTTAATTATTTGGCAAGTAGTAAATAAAATTGCATTAAAATAGTAAATATTGAGCCGGGCGTGGTGGCGCACGCTTGTAATCCCAGTACTTTGGGAGGCGGAGACCGGAGGATCCGGGTTCGCGGCCAGCCTCAGCTCTCGCTCTGTCTCTGTCTCTCTCTCTCTCCTTAGTGAGGCCCTCCGCAACCTCGTGAGACCTGGTTTCAAAATAAAGCATAAAAAATAGGGCCGGGGGCATAGCGCGGAGGTAGAACGCCTCTGTGTTCAATCCCCGGTACCGCAAAAAAAAAAATAGTAAATATTGTATCCTTCAGGCATAACATATTGTACAGTTACTATTTTTCTTTAGCATATCATTTTCTTATGTAAGGTAGTTATCCTCCTCATTCGTTTTACCAACATTTTCATTAAGCATGTGTCAAAGACCTGCTGTACCAAGTATTACAGGTGATGCTATAACTTATATTCAAGTAAAGATTACTGACAGCTACTAAGTATGCCAACATTTTTTAGTATGTTATCAGACTTAGGTTTGAATCTCCATTCCAGCATTTAGTTGTGTGACCTTAGTTATAAGTTGCTTAACTTCTGTCATTCTAATTTCTGCCTCCGAAAATGAGGGTAAGAGTTGTGAGAATTGAGAGAAATGATGTACATAAAGTCTAGTACAGAACCTATACACTCACAGCATGAGCATATACTCACAGCACAAGTTGTCATTGGATGAAAGGGGGTTCAGGGCTGGGGACCACTCAGTGCTGGTAGAGTGCTTGTCTAACATTTGCTAGGCACTGGGTTTGATATCTGACAACACACATAAAAAGAGCTTTTTCCCCCTTCCTTGATTAGGAAAAATGATCTAGCAAGCAAATATTTTAAATTCTTCTAATTAATGAATACTTCTGTTTGATTACATTTGAGCTTATGCAAATATTTTATAGAAGTAATTTGTAGGAATTTTTTTTAGTCTAATACATTCCAATTAACGGTTGACTAGTGGAGGCTCATGATTTAATAAATGAAGGAGACATGCATTTATCTGTTTCACTCTTTGTAATCTACCCTTGCACATTCTTGGGCTCAAATGCACCAGGTTTACTCATTTTGAGTCAGTTTTCATGGAGGCTTCACAATAGCTTTTCCAGAGGTGTCTGTTCCAGGCCAAACGAAACATCCAGAGGGATTTCCTCCTTCAGAGTGTTTGTATACACGTGTGTCATACAGGTCGGGTGGCATGATTAGAAGCTGCTCTTCCATGCAGGTTTTTGATAAGATATATGCTTACATTTCATCTGTTGCCTGTTGTCTTTCAGCGTATATGTTTTCCCAAAGTTGCCCTACAACTGCAAATTGCCAAGTTCCTTCTCACTCCACTTGTCCTGCCTGCCCCTTATCACAGAATCTATCTGCTGCAAATTCCATAATGACAGTTATTCTACCCATTCTTTATCTGGTTAATTGTCTCAAGTATTTCTTGTGCTAGTATTTTCTTTTGTAGGGAACAAGCTCTTGGGTAATTACTAATATAATAGTTTTCCTTGGTGCCACAAATGAAAATATTTTTCTGTGTATATACAGTAGCACAATATCTGACAAATTATTTCAAATTGTTTCTAGAGCACATTTTTCAACAATTTGGTAGGTCATTAGCAGTGTCTTGCCTAGCCGGGCGTGGTGGCGCACACTTGTAATCCCAGTACTTGGGATGCGGAGACCGGAGGATCCAGGTTCGCGGCCAGCCTCAGCTACTTAGTGAGGCCTCCGCAACTTCGTGAGACCCGGTTTCAAAATAAAGTATAAAAAATAGGGCAGGGGGTGTAGTTCAGAGGTAAAACGCCCCTGGGTTCAATCCCCGGTACCACACACACAAAAAAAGTGTCTAGCCTAATGTTGAAACAGAAGGGATAAACAGGCTTGGTCAATAGTGTTCTTTATAAAAGCGCTATGCCAATAAGGCATCAAAATTTACTGGCTCCTTTTTCCCAAGCAGGAGTGGTTTTCAGCCATGGCTCATTAGCATAGTCACCTGGAAGTTTTGTTTTTTCCTTCCCCTCTTTTAAAAGTAGAGACATATTCCCAATTCTTTTTTTTTTTTTTTTTGTGGTACCGGGGATTGAACCCAGCGGCGTTCTACCTCTGAGCTACACCCCCGGCCCTATTTTTTATACTTTATTTTGAAACCAGGTCTCGTGAAGTTGTGGAGGGCCTCACTAAGTAGCTGAGGC